>RJWM01004220.1:0-104142 GCA_004363535.1 Dasyprocta punctata | reverse complement strand
GGTGATAACTGTTAAATGACTGAGACCTCACATAAGGTGCACATGAAACTCTTCATTGAAAAAGTGATGTTTTACTGTAGAAGTAGAGGAAATGAGGAGTAATCTTTTAGATCTTGGGTAACGAGTATTAAAAGCAGAAGTGGGACCCTTGCTGGCGCATCTGGTGTTTGGTGGGGGAGAGGGTGAGCTTCAGGGGAAAGTGGAGATTGAGGGTAGCTCACAGTATCACACAGGTCAGAAAAAAACTTTGGATTTTACATGAATAAGGGGTTAGGTGACCAGCGGATTTTGAGCACAAAAACACGATAATTTACTTTTAATATAATCAGGATAATGGGCTCCTGAATTACAGGATGAAGAAAGCTGAAAGCAGGGAAAGGGGAGCAAATGCTAGGAAAGGAGCAAGAGCGGCAGGCGGGGAAGTGGGGGCAGGTGTCCCGGAGGCCCTGAGGAAGGCGTTTCACTGTGAACCCTGAGGGGTGGATCCCTGTGAGGGCGGCAGTGGGGCTGACTCTGAGCTTGGCACTGCGGAGTTTTCTGGCGTCAGGACGCAACAGTTTTGTGGATTGGGAGAGGACAATAACCTAGCAGGCGTGGCATCCAGAGACTGAAGGAGAAGAGCCACGGGAGGCGACCACTGGGAATGCTATGAAGGAAGTTTGCAGAGACACGGAGACAGAGTCAGAGAGAGACAGAGAGACAGAGAGAGACAGACAGAAACAGAGAGAGAAAGAGGAGTTTGGAAGAGGGAGGGTGGGTAAACAGGTTCAAAAGAAGATTTGGGTTTATTTAGCTGAGGGTAGGAGAAATGACTGCATCTTTGTGTATTCACATACATGACACAGGGGCATAATAAATAGCAGTGCTATCAGGGAGGAGAATAAAATCATCAGGCGGGAAAGAGACCTAATGCACCAGTGGAGGGGACTAAGCAAGACCCTGATTTGAGAGGCCAGAGCCACAGGTGGTGGTAGTTAAGGAACACAGAAAAGTCCAGAGTTTATTGAAACCAGAGTGCAGCAGGGGAGTCCAGGGGAGGGCTGTGCCACCAGGGAGATAGCAAGGGCCTTTTCCGAATTTAATGTGGAGGGGAGTCCAGCAGTGTCAGCCCAGGAATACTTTCATCAGGCCGTGGCAGTCCTACTGTTCATCTGGTCCGTCAAGGACAGCCTGGTGCTGTCTGAAGCCTGAAGCAGTGTCCTCATCCAACAGGGCCCAGTGTCCTTGGTGCTATTAGAAGCCTTCTGCTCAAGTAACATTAATTAATATACAAAGATTAACTGCCGTCCGTGGTCAAGAGGATCAGGATAAATATGTATGTTGGTACTTGGAAGGGACTTTTTATGTCACATTGGAACTGGAGAAGGAAATCGTATTCTTTAAGACATGTCAGACAGCTTGGTTATCTAGCAATGTGTGGGTAGATTCTGCGTGCAGCTCACGAGGTGAAGAGTTAATGTGCTCATCACACAGCTACTTTGTGGCCACTACAGAAACTGGTGAAATAGCCATGGATACCCACAGAGAGGCTGGTTGTAGTTAGATAATTCCTCCACAGGAGCAAGAGCAAAGCTAGAAAATGTGGACACAAATAAAGCTAGAAAGTTATATAGGGTAGTAAGAGCTTTTTTGGTTGCTACAAATTTCCTAGTAAAAAAAGAAAGTAGCCGGGTATGGTGATTTCAGGCACATACCTATAATCCCTGCACCCTGAAAGGCTGAGGCAGGAGGATTCCAAATTCAAGTCTAGCCTGAGCATTTTAGAGATCTAGTGAAACCCCGTAGGCCCTCAATAAATGTTCTTTGTTTTATGCAAAAATCCCTCTGCCATACTATTGGCTTCAGTGTAGGTCATGCAGCCAGGCTTGGCTTGGTGTCAATATCTGTACAGTCACTGTATTAGTCACTTTCTTGTTACTAGGACAAAATATCAAACACCTGCAACTTAAAGGAGAAGAGTTTGTGTGGCTCATAGTTTCAGAAGGTTCAGTCCACGCTTGGTCCTCTGGCTCCAAGGCAGAACCCTTAGAGGGGCGTGCATGGTGGAGGACAGCTGTTCAATCTGCACCAGCCAGGAAGCAGTGGAGAAGGAAGCAGCTGGGAACAAGAATGCACCCTTCCTGCTCACACCTCCAGTGACCCACACCTTCTGTTTGGGCTCCGCCTCCTAACAGCCCGGTCAGGTATGAACTCATTAGTGGATTAAGCTACTGATGAGTATGGGATCCCAGGACCCAGTTGTCTTCCAAAATCCCGGCTCTGGCCCTTGCGACTTTTGGGGAACATTTTGGCTCTAACCCATAGCAGCCAGGCCGGCTGGATGCTACGCTGGCACCTCGAATTTCCATCCCATCATTTCCGCTCCATCTAACTGATTAGGTAGCTTTAGAATCACTGCTTTTCTCACTCTGCTCCACTCTTCTCTTCCTTTCTACCAACGTTCTTTAGAAAAAAAGCTCTGATCGGCTTTCATGTCTATAGCCAAAGACAACTTTCTAGAAAGCAGATGGTGATATTTAATCGTGTTACTATAATTACTTTCTTCTTCCACTATGAACTGGCCACCCAAGAACAGAAACATCATTTCTTAAACAGTGAAGAATTCAAAGCAGTCTGTTAAAATATATTTAATATGAAAGTTATCAAATAATAGGTTCTTCTTCCTGAGAAATTCTTTGCTTGATTTAAGGAAAAGGACTATATAAGTTTGTGATCCTAGCATTTACTCATTTCTTTAGGAATTTATCTCTCTATGAAATCATCAGTTCTGGATTTGGAATTAAAGGAAGTAGACTGAGATAAGTACTCTAATTGGAGAAAGCAAGGTGGTTCATAAAAGCTTGACTCTTCAGAAATGCTATCTTCACCAAAATTCCTTTTTAAATCTCACACTTTGTGAGGATTAAGTGGGAGCAGCACCCAGGTCTATGTGCTCCAGGGAGCACTGTGTAAATATTACCCAAAGGTGGGCACTTCCAGCCCCAACTTTCTTCAAAACACTTATTTGGCATCACTGGGGATTGTTGGAAAGGTTGGAGGGATGCAGGGTGTGACTTCAGATTTTACTTCCCATTTACCTTGAATCGATATCGTGCATTGCAGGAAACGCCGCCTAAATAGATCCTGGACTTTCAGTTTTGAATTAAAAGCACACAACCCAAGGTAAAAGACTGGTTCTGAAATTCCTGTCCCATAAAATTGTTTACTTATTTGAATATAACTAGAACTCAGTTGAAAATGGAAAGCATTTAAACTTTACTACAAGTCATAGTTTTTCACAGTGCTAATTTCTAATTCTCACTGCTACATTTATAGTGTCCCTAAATAATAGATTTCTATCCTACTAAATGCTCAGAGAACTGATGAGCTAGAGCCTCATATAAAGCAAAAGTAAAAAGAAATAAAGTAGATACAAGTATGTTTTAATTGTGAGGGCCTCATTTCCTCTCTGTCAAATTTGAATTGTTGTTGACATTTAGATATTATAAGCAAATAAGGATCACAATATTTCTTTTGTCTTTATAGCAATCAACATATTTCAGTAAGTGAAGAAAGTGAAGTCAGAATAAGGTTTTCCTTTTTTAATCCTAAAATGAGAGAATAATTATTTGTATGCTATTGGAGATTGTTCAGTAGAAAAATAAAATCTGGAGAAATAGGAGTCAGAGGGAAGAATTGCTGGTGGGGAGGACCTAGTGCACCAGTGATGAAGGAATTAGCTTTAGATAAGATAACTTGATGGTGCATGCCTATAATAGTAGCTACTCAAGAGGCTGAGACAGGAGGATTATAAGTTAGAGGCCAGCCCAGGAAACTTAGCAACTTAGAGACCTGTCTCAAAAATATAAAATAAAATAAAATAAAATAAAGTAAAATACAATGTCAAAAACAGAGGTGCAGATATAGTTCAATATGACCTGGCTTCACTCCAAGTACCAAAAACAAACAAAAAACCAGAACAAACAAAAAAGAACACAGATGTTCACTGAAGGCAGAGACCACGGACATTAATGCTGTTAAGTTCGAGATATAAATAGGGAACCAAGACGTTCTTTTCTGATACCTTTAACTTCTCAGTTATAGAGAAAGGAAATTCTCAGCTGAGTCTTGTACTGGAGGAGGAAGCATTAGAAGAGAGGAGACATGGGGAGACACCGCAGAGGTGGAGAATGGATGGATGGGAAATTGAGTAACTGCTGGGCAGTTCCAAGACTTCTTTTGGGATTACAGGCAGTAAGCTTGGCTTTGAGTTTCTCACCAATGATGTACTATTGCTCTGGTGCAAGCACAGCATGGATAACATGGAGTTAATTAGGGCTATAATTGCCAAGTGAGAGAAAAGAGAGGTAAAAATAATTGTATTGGAGTGATCCAATGACAGTGGAATTTAAGTCAGAGTACGAGAAAAAGGAAAACATGGGACGGGACATGTCAGTAGGATGGAAGGCCCAGAGAGGAAGAAGATGGTGGTCCAAGAGGCTGCGGGATTGTATTAGTAGCGGCACTTAGAGGAAAACTCCTTGGAACTAGAGAGGAGCTTTAGCAACAGACAATGCAGTGAATTGGAGTATCTCTGCATAGCTCAGTAGTACAGATTCAGACAGGATGGGGACCCAGGAACAAACACTCCACCTTAGAATAGAGTTTCCATAGACGACGCAGCCATGAGGATGAGACTGAACCCTGGAGAGCTGTTCAGAGAAGGGAGAAAGATGGATTCAAAGCCCTAGGGAGGAGCAAGGGGGACATGCACCCTGCCTCTAGGCTTGCTAGTAAGAGGGCTCTAGGGAGAACAGCTCAGACCTCGAAGTCTGAGAAAGGCAAACAAGTTTTTCTAGCTGAGTAAAAACCTAACTGCTATTTTCAATAAGACTGTTAATTCTTGAAAGGTGGGACAGGGTAGGTGTAATGGCTCATGCGTAGACGTCCCCCACAAAGCCTCATGTAGTCATAGGTGGAGCTTTCAGGGGGGTTGGATTAGGGTGTCTGATGCAGGGGTGCAGGATGTGATGGTGTGAGTGCTGCCTGCCTAAAGGGGGCTTCCCTGGGTAAGAGCTTGTCACTGGCTGCTTGTGCCGTGCTTCTTGGATGCGTTTGCTGCCTTCTCCTGGTTCTCCCCCACGATGCTTGTCTGCCATGCCACCCTGCCTGAGAGCCAACTGATTATGGACTGACACTGCTACAAACTGTAAGGCAAATAAACCGCCTACCTTCTACCTTTGGGTGTTGGGTATTTTGTTTCAGCAATGAGAAAAAGTTACAAGATAGTCGGCAATCCTTTTCTTCTACCATGGCATTTAACACAATGATTGGACTTGGTAGACATTTTGTTGAATAGATTTCATTTTGTGGTACCAACAGTTTTCTTATCCCACTGATTCAGCAACCACTGGTTATATTGTGATCAAACACAAGCATGTGAAAGTGTGATAGTGGGGCATTTGTTTCACTCTGTGATAAATATTCAGCTAGCGCTGAAGTTGCACAACGGACATAAGAACTATGGTGGTAGGGAATGTATGGTTAACCATGTAGTTGGAGTGATCAAACTGGCAAAATGCAACACAGCACTAGGCAAAGTAGAGCACGGTGTTTGTCAAACTCTTCACTACCGTAGCAAATACCTGATACTACCGACTTACTGAGATAAAGGGTCTATTTCAGGTTACAGTTTGCAAGGTTTCAGTCCAAAATCACTCTGTCTGTGCTTTGGGCCTGGGGCAAGGTAATGACTCATAGCAGAAATATGTGTCAGGCAAAAGCATGCACCTAACAGCCTGATGGTGAATGAGAAAAAGAGGAAAGGGTTAGGGTCCTCTGATAATCCCGCAAGCCAGGCCCTCAGTGAAATGAAGATGTCCCACCAGGACAGGCCACTTCAGCTGCCAACTAATTCCCCAGAGTGCCCATCTTGGAACCAAGCATTTAACGCAGAACTCTGGTGCATATTCTACACCCAAACTATGGGGTAACTATCTTGAAAATTTTCTAGGCGTTAGGTGGGTGGTAGTGGAGATAAAAATTGTTGGAGAATAAATTATTTTAAAATATGTAAAATAGCTTAAAAAGTGAGCTACAGGGCCGGGAGTTTGGCTCAGTGCCTTAATTAAGCGCCTGCCCTGGCAGGCTCGAGGTTGTGAGTTCAATCCCCAGTGCCGGAAAAAAAAAAAAAAAAAAAAAAAAAAAAAAAAAGTGAGCTACAATTTGCCAAATTCTGAGGATGTCATGTATGAGGCATTAACTAAAGGAGGGTTTCTGATGATTTCATGCAAGGAAACAGAACCAAGAGAAACTTTTTTTTTCCGGCACCGGGGATTGAACTCACAACCTCGCGCCTGCCAGGGCAGGTGCTTAAGGCACTGAGCCAAACTCCCGGCCCTGGTTTTTTGAGACAGGGTCGCACTATGTAGCTCAGGCCGGCCTTGCTCTCTCGTTGTAGCCCAAGCTGGCCTCGAACTCACAACGCTCCGTCTACCTCAGCCTCCCGGGTGCTGGGATTAAAGGCGTGCGCCACCACGCCCGGCTTAGGAGAAACTTTCTTAATTTTTAGTCCATAAATATTTTCCGTGAGTTGAATGAATGTTTGTTATTGTCATATGTCAATGGGAAATACTTAAATATATATAATTACATTTTGTTTTAGTATGCAGGAAGATTGGACTGAGTTTACCTCTCCTCCAATTCGTATACGATGTCATAGTCTAGTTGGCTGCTATCCCAAAACAGAATGGGTTATAAATGGCAGAGATTTAGTTTTCACAGCTCTGGAAGCTGGGAGTACGGGACACGGTAGCAGTCAATGCAGCCCGGGGCTGCAGCCTGTTCCCGGTTATATGTGGTGACTTCGCCTTGTGCCTTCACGTGGGGAAAGGGCCACGTGAGTCCTCTTAGAGCAAATTACAAGGGCAAAAACGTCAACAAGCCCTGGTGATCACCTCTTGAAAGTTCCCACCTTCTGACTCACCACCTTGGACACCAATGTTTAGATTACCAGTGTATCTTCAGTCGTAGCCCTTACTGAGTGGCAGTTTCAGTACCGTCCAACGTTATTAGGAAAGGATGCAAAAATAAATAGCATGATAACTGGAGTTTGCTTTTGTTTCTATCTTCTCTAATTTTTTTTTTGAAAAAATAGAATTGATCAGTTACTTCGAAAATGCAAGAATTTTTGTCTTTATGGATTTTCATGATGTTTTAAATGTTTGCTTTTAAAAAATAAATATATGTGGTTAGTTGACTAATGGCCTCTCAAATATTCCCCTGCCCTAATGCTCAAGGGCCTGTGAATTTTACCTTATACGGCGAAAACTCTTTTCAGAGGTGATTAAATGAAGACCTCCGAATGGGGAGATTATGTTGGATTATCTTGGTGGATCTGATATAATTACAGTGACATTTAAAAGAGGAGCAAGAGAATCGATCAGGAGAGAAGGTGGTGTGAGGACAAGGATTGCAGGGAAGCAAGCAGGAGCCGCAGAAGGTGGCGGCCTCTGGAGGTGGAGGGAAACAGACTCCCTGGGCTCCCCAGCAGGTGACAGGCTCTCGGGGAGCTGTTGTCTGGCTCGTCCTCCCAGAACACCCATTTCCACTTCTGCCCTTCGGATCTTTCAGAGAACAAATGTGTGTTTCAGATAACTAGATTTGTCCAGCATGTTACAGGAAATGGATACAGTAGGCATCACTTCAAAGCACCAATTATTTTACTAAAAATAAGACATAAAAATAGGAAAGTGCTAATTTTTAAAAGCTATTTCATACTGAAGTTAAAAATCTTTGGTAAAACTTTCTACACAAGCATGTCTGTATCTGTCACCAATTTAACTTACAATTTAACATGCACTAAATAAAAAAGATCAAAATGTCAACCTTACTGTCCCTGGGTTAATTGCTAAACTATTAAAAAACTTTTTAAAGCAATTTCAATAAAAATTAATTCCATTAATTTAAATGGAGAATCTTGTCATTTGATTTCTTAAATGTATTTTGCATGCCACCACCACACCAAAGAAAACCTATAAAATACTATAACTTAGCTGGGCACAATGGCACATGCCTATAACCCCAGCATTCCACAGGCTGAGGCAGGAGGGTAGCCACAAGTTTGAAACTGGCCTGGGCTACATGGTGAGTTCAAGGTCAGCATGGACCACATAGAAAGATGCTGTCTCAAAAAAAAAAAAAAAAAAAAAAAAAAAAAAAAAAAAAAAAAAAAAAAAAAAAAAAAAAAAAAGTACTACAACTGATTTTTTAATCAAGTCTTTGAAAAGGTGATATCTGCTTAAGTTCAGAAATAACTGTAGTAACCACAAAACAGGCAAAAATGACTCCTTCAAAATTGAAAAATTATGTAGGTCAAAAAACTAATAATAAAATAAATCTGAAAACAACAAAAAGAAAACTAAAAAATAGGAAGCTATAGGCAACATAGAGTTAATATAGTTATATATAAAAATACAGAAGAAAAATATTTTAAGAGGGTGCTGGGAATTAAATGGAGGATCTTGTGTATGACTGTACGTGCATGCCCTACGCCCACAGAGCTACACTCCGGACCCAAAGAAGGGGACGGCCATGATAAATAGTCGTGCTTGTGTATTTATGGGGGATGCATAAAACTGGAAATGGGACACCTTTTATGGGTATCATGGTACTATTCATAGAAGAGATAAATTAAAACAAGTGTGGTAGGATTTTTACCAAATAAAGTATCCAAACACATGAAAAATAGAAATCAGTGCAATTAATGCAATGATAACTAGTTGATATAAGTACCTTTGTGGAAATCAATATTGTAATACATATCAAACAATAAAAAGAACTTGATGTAGGAACATTACTCCTAGAAATCTGTCCTAAGGAGGTGTTTCTAAAAAAGGAAGATTATATGCAGAATAATACTCATTTTGCATTCTAACCCTACTATGAAGTGTACGTATGTGTGCATGAGTATGCAAATTTCATATTTCCCTTTAAAGTCATTTTTAGGCTTTAGGGGAACATCAGTAACTCCTAAACTTACAGATGAAGTGACAGGGTCAGAGAGGTGAAGTACCTTTGCCCACGGTGACCCTGCCGAGGAGCCTCATCCAAAGCCCTTTGTCATTCTGTGATATGAGTGCTTGTGAGGATATGTGTATGTCTTCTCGTACCCTGATGAGCACTGTCCAAGGAAAACTTATCTCCTTTTTGGTCTTTGTGTTTATTACAAAACCACTGTTTCTCTTGTTCTGGGATGATTCCGTTTGAAAGACAAGGAAAATATGACGTCTTGCTTCCATTAGATCCCTTTCATGAATTTTGCTCTAGGAAAATGTGCGTGATATTTCATAATAATAATTTCTAAAGAACTCCTTTTCCTTGCTTTTATCAAAGGTGTTTACTTATGTTATATGACTGGGTAGAATCTTCTGTCTAATTAAAATATTTGAGTTATTGTAGGCTTTTGGAAAGAAAGGGTTAAATTTATGAGTGAATTGAAATATTTTGCACAATAGCCGATTTTACAAAATGGTCACATTTCAGCATTGGGTTAATAACTTTGATAATAAGTAAATCAGAAAATTTAAAAATACGTTCATTTTACTAGAAATTGATTTTGATGATTGATTCCTAAGCAGGTTAATATCCAATCTACAAAATAGAAACTATTGGTTTATTGTGTTTCATTTTATAGTTAAAGATTAACACGTGGAAGACAAGTTATTTGGATGATAAGGTAAACTACATGATATTAACCCCTCACGTGAATAATCATAAATCATTGATAAAGTGTATTTTTAGATTGAAAATGATGTACCTGTATTGGAGAGGTGACAAAAGCTGGTAAAAGTAGACTAGAAGAATCAGCCCTTGAAGAAACAAACAGAACCAGGCAAATTTTTCTTATTTACATGGCTTTTCACTTGCTAGTCCTTCAGTTCACGTAACACCGGGTGACTTTAGGATTCTGAGTTGAGCTCAGGGATGTCAAAATTGGCTGAAGATTGAGAGGGGAAATCCCAGAAAGGATCCCGTATGTAAACTACATTAAAAAACTTTCCTTGAGTCCAGAAAAATTAAACATAGTCTATTACAAATAGAATGACAAAGGATCTCAACATTCATCAGAGAAATAAAGTAAAATAGAGATTTTCCACAGCCAGTCATTGAAAATATCCAGGATAAAGTAAAATATGTGGCAACTCATTTGGGACCCCTTCTGTCTCTCAGGAGCTATTCCTACTCCCTATTCCTTTCCCCCATTCCTTTTCTCCAATAAATTTTCCTACTCTTTAAAAAATAAATAAATAAAATATCACAAGTTACACAAAGATGTAGAAGAGCAGTATTCACAGTTGAGGGACAAGGAGAATCTAACACTGAGACACGTCATGTGCTACAACTATCAGAGAAGCTCTTTATGGAGTAAGAAAAAATGAATTCAAGAATAAAACAATATGATTTTATGAAGATTTTATATATATATTTTAATAAAAGCATTAAAAAATGCTACAGAAAGTGTCTCAGGCTGAACCAAAAAACATACAAAAGTACAAATAATTGACACTAGTGTAATAGTTAAATCTACAGGAAGAAATTGTAATTGCAACAAATACATACATGTATCAAATATCTTTTCTAGCACTCACACTTTTAAAAATCAACTTACCATGAAAATAAAAACATATAATATTTTACAATAGAATTTACAATATATGCAGATGAAAAATGTATCACACACAATACTAAACAGAACTGACAATGAAAAACTGTGAGCTATGCTAAAAAGTCACTAGAAGAATTAAGATGGATTGTAAAAATATTTGAGTAACTAAAAATGACTGGAAAACAAGACCATAAGAACAAAACTAAACACAATTAGAAAACAACAAAATAGTAAACCTACATGAAACTGATTAATAATTGTATTAAATGCAGATAAAATAAGCGTTACAATTAAAACAAGATTGTCAGACTTGATATAACATAGTATCCTCTTATCACAAATTATGAGCCTTTTAAAAAGGCAGTAGATGATTTAAAATAAAGAAATGGAAAAATGTATGGCATGGAACAGCATGCACAAGAAAACTAAAATAGTCCTGCTAATATCAGAACAATCAGGACAAATTTTATTTTAATAGACAAGTAGGCAAATTTCACGGTGCTAATAAAAGGGTAATTTTTAGAAATAACCCATATGAATGTGTATGCACTGCCTAACAGTATCAAGATATAAAAGCAAAACTACTAAAAAAGGAAAAAAAATTGAAGTGATCCCGAAACACTTTTGCTTCACACTCTTTTCTCAGCAATTGACAAAAATTATGCAAAAAAGGAAATATGCAAGAATATAAAAAATCTGAACATTATTTGATCTATTGAAATATAATTCAACCCACTCACTGAAAAATCTAAATTTATGTTAATAGAAGCAAAAAACATGATTAATGAGAAATAGGATATTTATACAATCTTAAACAATCTCTATACAAAACTTATCAATGATATGGGGGGAAATAATTAATGGTTGATAATCCCAGAGGACATCACTTTGATGAAGGAACCATCTCCAAGCTGGGGAAATCTGACGATAAGCACTTGCTGACCTGATATACAGCATCAGTTCCTGAGTGAAATCATAGAGAACTATAAGAAGAATGGCCAAAATAGGAAATATTCTTTAAAATAAGAGATCTACCCTCTTTAAAAATGTCAACATGGAAGAAATAGGAAATGTATAGATCCATTAAAGTGAAGAGCTAGGACAGTCAAAGGTATTGTGTGATCCTGGGTGGGTTCCTAGACTGTGGGAAAGACCTCAATAGGACATTTTTGGACAATTACTAAGTTGGATAAAACTTACGGCTTTATATATTAAATCTGTGTTATACTTCCCAATTTGGTTAATTTTTCTTGGATTGTGTAAGAGAATGTCCCTGTTTTTAAGAAATACCATTAACTATTCATGTTCCCTCTTTCAGCTTTACACCCTGACATAATTTGAATTTACATTTTGGTGTTTATTGTTCCACATTTCTTTGTGTCAATGCAAACTGTCTAAGTTACTTTTCAATCATTGCTGAGACAAAATACCTGATACCCAAAATTAGGGAAGGAAAGGTTTATTTCTTACAGTTCTTGGGGGTTTCAGTCCATACTTAGTTGGCTCCAAGGCAGCATGGCATGGTGGGGCCACCATTTATGGCTGCTGCAACAGCAAGGTGAGCTGGCAAGAGAGGGAAGATGCGTCTTCCTCTCACCCTTACACTGTATGTCGGCTCCACCACTGGGCAGGTGCAACACTCACATCACCAATTCCAGCGCTAGACAACAAACCAATTGTGAATGCCAGACTCAGCCCCACCCAGATTACATGAGGCCTTGGGAGGACACAGGATCAAACCCATACACAAACATATTTTAGCTTACACATGAATATACATTTTTAAATAAAAGTGGCATTGCACAACACATATTTTTTGGATTCTTTTTACTTTTTTAAAGTTTAAACTATATATTTGGAATTACTGCATATCAACAAATGTAGAATCAAATCTTTCTATTTAATAGGTATGTAATATTGCATAAGGTGAGCAAACTTTAATTTATCAAGAGTACATTACTAATACAAAAATTTTTCCCATGTTTTGCTATCATAAAAAATACTGCCATAACTTCTGTATATTTAAATTACTTTGATTCATTAATGGTCTACTTAAGGGTGTAGATAGATCAAAGTTATTTAATTTGCATTCATATTTTTAAATTTTATTGTGCACTGCTTTCTGACTTGATAACTTAACTTTGTAAAGTATGCTAAAGTAATGCATTTTATGCCTTTACTAATTTAATAAAACAATGAAGTATCAACATTTGTATACTAAATACATCCTGAATACTTCTGAGATCAGAAACTCTGTTAGATAAATACGACATAATTTTACAAAGAGAAAAGAAAACAAGAATATTGTTCAACAGAGAAAAATATCTTTCTTTACCCACAAATAACAATGCTTTTAACTAACCACTTAACCTTTCAGTCAAACACATAGATCAATACTGAATTCCAAGTTGGAGATCAATTAGTAAATTTTATTATTTTGGCTTCAACATGCAAACACGACTACTGGAATTTCAGCTAAGATCATCTTGAAACCTATCATTTGAAATTAAATATCAGGTTTCTACTTCTCTCCCCCCTTGGAAGTTATTATAGGGTGCATTACACATTCACTCAAAACTGATCGATTGATGACCTAATTTCCAGTACTTCAGAGTTTGACCTTATTTGGAAAAAGACTTTACGAATGTAGTTAGTAGAGTTAGCATGAGGTCATATCAAAGTATAACGGGCCCCAATCTAACAGGACCGGAGAGGAATTTGGGCAGATACGCACACAGAGAGCACCTGCAGGAGAGAGGAAGGGAGCGAGGCTGTGAAAGCCAAGAAATGCGCAAGGTCTCCGCCAGGTCGCCAGGCGCGGGGAGAAGCCCTGGAGAGATTCCCTTCGGCAGAAACCTGCTGGCACGGTGCTCTCAGGTTCCTAGCTTCCAGAACTATGAAATAATAAGCATCTGCTGTTCAGTTACCCATGGTGGCAGCGCTAGCTCTCTCAGCAGGAAGGGGAAGGGATCTGAATTTTCTGCCACCTTGGCGACTGCTAGTGTATGTTAACGCTCCGTACACTAAACCGGAAACTGCACCACTTGAAACATTTTTGTGACATATGCTACATGAGTCTGTTTGCACCTTATCTAGTATTTTCAATTTGAACAGTAGAGTCCAAGACAGTTTGACAGCAATTACAGAATTTAGTCTTAAACTATTTCACTACTAAACTACGTATGGTAACCAGAAACTTTCCTATGATTTTCTACTCCATTGCAAAAAGTTAAACTGGTTGTTTTTCTTCATGGTATTATTTTTGTGAAAAGGAGAAGATGAGAGAGTTTGACTTACAAGAAATAATTTTAATAGATATTTTTTCTTCAGAACTTCTGTTTTCTGTTCTCTTTTAAGTCATTGTATGGCTTTTAGATTTAGATTAGAATGATAGTTTAAATATTCTAGAATGGCTTGTAGAATTTTAACTTACAATAGGACATGTAACAGTTCTTATTTCACTGAAGATGACTTTTATCTAAATACTCAAAGTGAGAAGGTTGTAATTAGGTAAATGGTTTACAATAAATAGCTCCCAAAATCTTCTAGGAATCTGCGCTTTTATGAAAAGTTTTGGCAATGATTTGTAATATCTGGACAGAAAAAGAGAAATAGGTTGATAACAAGATAAAGTAATAAAGAAATGATTTTTCTGTGCATTGTTTGCAACCACCATAATTTGAATATGGGGCTTTTGTGATAGGAACTTACATTTCATTGAAAGCACAGCAGAGTCTAAAGGTAGCAGAGTAAAAGCTGGCAGCAAATCCTAGCCTCTCTGGGACGCGTGCCTTTCACCTTGTACTAAAATTAAATAAAAATGGATCAAAGACCGAGATACTAAAACAGAAATATCGAACCTGCTGTAAGATAAATTAGGTAAAACTCATGGAGACACAGGCACAAAACAAAAGGTTTTGGAACAGAACCTCAGTTGCTCCAGAAATAGCACCAAGATCAACAAATGGGATCATATCAAGTGAAGACTCCTCTGCACAGCAAAGGAAACAACCAACAAAGCAAAGAGACAGCCTGAAGAATGGGAAAACTGTTTTTGCCAGCTACTCCTTGGACAGAGAACTAATATCCAGAACATATAAAATCTCGCTAAATATTAGAAGATGCAAAATAAAAGACAATAAAAAATGCACAGTTAAAATCAGCAGATAGTTCTCTAAAGAAGTACAAATGGACAATAAATACAGTAGAATATGTGTATTGGGACATTCAAGAAATGCAAATTAAGATATCACTCAGATTCCATTTTATACCAGAAAGAATAGTGCTCATTAAGAACTCAAAAAAAAAAAGTTGATTAAATTGTAGGGAAAAAGGAAATCTTCTACAGTGTTAGTAAGAATGTAAATTAGAACATGTACTATGAAAAATCATTATGTAGATTCCTCAAAAACTAAAAATAGAAATTTCATTTGACCCAATTATACTTTCCCCAAAGTATTAAAGACATCATATTACAGTGATGCATGCATAGCCATGTGTACAGTAGCACAACTTACAACAGCTAAATTTTGGAAGTGGTCTATAGTCCCACCACTGAATGAATGGATAAGGAAAATGTGGTATATATTCACTAAGGAATACTACTCAGGCATAAAGCAGGATAAACTTGAGTCATTTGTAAGAAACTGTATGTACCTTGAGACCATAATGCTAAGTGAAATAAATCAGACAGAAACTTAAATATCACATGGTTTCTCTTATATGAGAAACTCAAAAATATAAATAATTTAAAAAGCCATGATAGAAAATAAAAGATTGACTTTGTCAAGATAGGAAGGGTTAAGGGGATGAGGGAAAATGGAAGGATGGTGCAGGGTCGTGGAAGTAAGGATGATGGAGGTGTCTCCCGCACATGTAGCAGTTCCCCACCATGAGCACCATTATTATGCACTACAAACATGTACTAATAAAAATAAGGTAAAAGCATAAAGCAACAACCAAAAACAAACTAAAGTGCTTTCTAGAAAGAGAGCACTTTTAGACAACAACAACCTCTGGAAGAACAACAAACCAATCACATAAATGACATTCCCAGAGTCCCTAAACTGCTCAGTATACATTTAACTCTCAAAACTATCACAAAGCAATTAATTTTCTAGTTTTCCTCTGATGTTATTTGCCAGAAGAGACTTTTTGTGAGCAATGTAAAAACCAAATTTGTAGTAGATTCACTATACAAAATGTATGCTGAATGGATTCATTTCAAAAGCAATTGCATAATTAAATATTTTCTCCTCACCATTCTTAATAATCAATTACTGACTTAAAGTTTTGTGGTCTACTAAATATTTTAGAGCATATCATGCTTCTGATCTCATTTTTAAATAACTGTACCTCATTTTAATATTCTAACATAATTGTTTCATAGAATCATTTTCTGTTGGAAATAGGTAAGACAAGTATCAATAAACCTAAACGTTATTTTGCAAATTGACTCATGATTGCAGCACTAATGTATTTTATTTTTATTTTTTTAAAACCACACATCTTTTTATTTTTGTTCTTGGTAGTAGGGGTCGAACTCGCCAGGCAGGAACTTGTGCCGCTGAGCTAAATCCCTGGCTGAGCACTAATGGATTTTATTTTATTTTATTTTATTTATTTATTTATTTTGGTACTAGGGATCAAACTCAGGACCTCGCGCTTGCTAGGCAGACGCTTATGCCACTGAGTTAAATCCCCAGCCCTAAAGATTGCAAAATAGATAAAAGAGAAAGAAACAATTTTGAGCCATCAAAAAAATATGTCCCAATAATTTGTGGTCAGACATGGCCCTCAGAACCATAGGATACTTTCTTAATTGTATCAACACAGTGAAATGATCATGTTATGGGATATGTTTTGAAACTTCCTTAGGATGTACTGGTTCTCGAAGATATTTAAGGTCCTAGAATTTGTGTCGTATTTTCTTTATGGCACATGCTGCTTTATATCTGGGGTTTATTCCTGTAGTGCACACTGTGTGCGTGAAGATCCGTCTTTGGATACCTATCAAAATCAGCACCAGGGCATGCAGCTAGTAGGTCGGGGGTGATGAGCTCCATAGGCAGGGCCATCTCTGCCGTTAGGGGAGCTGAAGTGCCCCCCATCACCCCACAGCAGAGCAGGGTAACAGCGCACACAGGGGAAGTCCTGGCACTTCATGAGAAATAAGTGGGTTTGGGGTCGACATTTTGGGCACTTGGTCTCTAAAAGGTTTGCTGTCACCGTACTAGGCCCTAAGCGAGTGCTTGGGGAGCAGAGCGATTGTTGAATGGAAAGACCTCTGAGGAAATCCTCCGGGAGGAGAGCTTTCGCTTTGGTTCTCCCCTGAGTGAACAGTGTGCCTTGCCCTCTTATCTTTTTTTTCTTTTCTTTTTTCTTTTTTTCCTTTTCTTTTCTTTTTTCTCTTCTCTTCTCTTCTCTTCTCTTCTCTTCTCTTCTCTTCTCTTCTCTTCTCTTCTCTTCTCTTGTCTTGTTTCCTTTTTCTTCTTTCTTTCTCTCTCCCTACCTCTTTTCTTTCTCTCTTTGTCTTTCACTGCATCTCTTTAGCGCCATATCTGGAAAAACGGAAGAGCAACTTGATGGTTTAAGACCCCTTCAAGCTCTGAACTGACGTGTAAGTGTCCTCAGCAGCCCTGCGCCCTTCTCCTGAAGCCCTGTGGAAAGGCTCCGTCTCCCTTCTCTTTTCCCAGCTTTGCCACTATTTTGAATATGCATATAATTAATCAGAGGCATGGATTCTGTGTACACTTTTTATCATTTGCAATTGTCTGTGTTTAGTCTCTCCTGTGGGGAGCTGGTTCTAAAATTATAAGCTTTTATTCTCAGCCTAGCATTTGTGCATCCCATAAATATAGTTAAATGTCAGTTTCCTTGGAAAACTAATTTGTTTTTCCTGATTTTTTTAAACTACTGGTAGCTTTCTTCGCCTTGTTCACAGGAGAATTTAGTATTTTAGATACTAATTTCTATGAGAGCAGTTTCTCTCTTTTGTCATGGACTTCATTTTAGGAGCCAGTGTCTCAGAAGTAGTTTCAGTGCCCCAGTTGGGGAAAGAGGACAAGCTCCGTGGGCCGCGGCCTTGGCAGCTGGTAATCCAGTGTTTCGGGGTGCAGCGTGATGAGCAAGGCAGTGGCCTTCCGCAGCAGGGGACGCTGAGAGCCTTTCTGTTCACTGGTGAAAAGAAATACCCAGCGTCTTCTAGCCGGGTGAAAGCAGAAGCTGTTTGGCAGACATAGTACTCCGACAAATTTGTATCTAGTTTTACTTATAAAATGTGAGTGTGAACTATCAGACCAGCTTACTGCTGAAAAAATGAGCCCACTGAACTACACCCAGAAGGTTTTACACATCACACAGTGTCTTCTCTCAGACCCTTGTTTTGTACACCTAAGTGTAGCCAGTTCTGTTATTTTTTATCCAGACCATCTAGAGAGTCAGCTTATGAAAGTTTGATTTTGACTCACAATTTGGGGGTGTCAGTCCATAATCAGTGTGCCCGGGATTTGAACCTGTGATGGTGGATAGTAGTGAGGAGAATGCAGAGGAGCAAAGCTACTCACCTCATAGCAGGAGAGCAGGGGAGAGAAAAAGGGGGAGCCCGGAGTCCAGAAGAGTCTGGGGCCCCATGATGCATTCTGGGTGTCTCCTCCAATAACCCAAAGACCTCCCACTCAATCCCACCTCACCTCTTAGAGATTCCACCACCTAACGGTGCCCAGCCAAGCTGGGACCAGGCCTCCAACAACAGAGTCTTATGGGGCATTCAGATCCAAAGCACAGCACGCCGTCACTCTCACTCGCAGGCCTTCGCTTTGCTTGGTGAAATGGCAGAAAACAACATTCAGCCCTCTTTTGAATGACTCTTCTTCAGACAGTTGAGGGCAGTGGTCTTCATTTTTATGTGACTCCCACTAGTACTGATTGAGCAGTCCTATTTCCTTTCCACATTTCCCGTATTGGAATTTCCCAAATTGGCACTACCTTCGGCCAGAGAACGGTCTATTTAAAAGAGTGCTCCAAGCAGTTGATGGAACTGTCATTTATTTTAAACCAACACATTTGTTAATAAGACCTGAAATAGCATTTGCTTTTCTGAGGGTTTCTCCATCAGAGTCATTTATTTTAAACCCAAAATAACATCTTCCTTAAAATACAATACCTACAATAACTTAGAATAAACTATTTCTTGTGCTTCACCTTGAGCCCCACTTTTAGACCATTACCCACGCTGTGAGATTCTAGGGCCCAAATGTAGGGTGATCTACTCCACTGTGCTTTTCTCTCTCGTTTCAGCCCTTTGGTTTCGGTCTATCATTTCAGGCTGTGCGTTCAGTGATGGCAGAGCTGCAGTTTGCTTCCTGTAATCTAACACAGCAAACCCCGC
This sequence comes from Dasyprocta punctata, assembly GCA_004363535.1. Taxonomy (NCBI): domain Eukaryota; kingdom Metazoa; phylum Chordata; class Mammalia; order Rodentia; family Dasyproctidae; genus Dasyprocta; species Dasyprocta punctata. The sequence goes on along the minus strand of RJWM01004220.1, from coordinate 85,108 downwards.
ACCTCCTCCGGGGCTCAGCAGTCGGAGGTCATTAGCCCTGACTTCCCCAGCCCTCCACGGAGACAGCGCACTGCAGGTGCCAGCAGTGTCAGGCGGCGTGAAAAATATGATTTAATTATTGAGGATGTTTGGATAAACACTTGAAGTTCTTGTGCAGTCTCATAATTGAATCCATTGATGCCTATAAATGTAATAGGAATTTTAGCATTTTGAGGCCTTTGTGATTTTACTTTTATGAGATTTTTAGAAGAATTATGATTTCTCATTATTTGTAAGAGTTTGTCTCCTGGCCCGATGCCAAGCATTGAGTGGTGGCCCGTAGAGTCATGGGGCAGCTCTGCTGGATTCTGACTCAGGCCCTAAATTAAGAAATGGCTCCACGGGTGAGCCCTGCTTCTGCATCCAAGCTGCAAATTAAGAGGCAGACTCTGAAAAAGACCCTGGGGCTTGAAGAACACATTCAAGGACAGAAGTGTGAAAAGACAAGCTGTTGTCGATAGATCCGAAATGAAATATAAATGTTGGCCTACAACAACTTCTCCTTTACAGGGAAAAAGTCTACAAAAATAATGATAAAGAAACATGAACCACAAAATAACCTCTGGGATTCAGCCAGATAGACTCCAAGGAAAGGCTATAGGGTTTTGTTTTGCTTTTTCTCCTTATCTCACATCTGGGATTTAAAAAATGCTTCATTGGCCCGGTTTTAATCATGTCAATGAAATCATCTTTCCTACAGTTCTGATATAGTTTTCTCTGTTTTTGTCTGAAAAATCAGAAGCCATTGTGTGAGAGCAGAGATAATTTTTATTTCTAAGGACTTTTGTGTTTAAATACTTTTTTTCAAAAATCTAGTAATAGAGAGTTTGGGTGAGTGGATTCAGTTTTTCTAAACCCCAGTATTCTTTCTGTAAAATGTTTTTTTCTGTAAGTATAAGATAGCACATAAAGCACATGACTAAATTTCTTTTGTGCAGCAAGTATTTTCAAATTTTCTCCCTTCACTTTAGATTCAAGTATTCTAAAACCAATGTCTCTCAATATTTTGCCTCAAAACAGATGAATAAAAGAGATTAATTTAAAGGAGTTTGTAGGAAAACGTAATCTCACTGTAATGTCAGTAAAGACTCAGCTCATTCCAGCCAATTCTTGTTTGCTTTGGTTTGTTTTGTTATTGTTGTTTGGTGTTATTTCTTAGTGATCTGAATAAAATGAATCTTACCCCTTTAAAAATCAGAAGGCTGTTTTGTATGACCTAGAAGTCTACTATTGTTGAATTAAACACTATTTTAAGATATTTAATAGAAGGAAAAGACTCTGTCCTTGCAGAGAAAAAATAATAGATCAATAGAAGAGACCACGGCTGGGGATGATGAGGAGTGTGTGCTGGTCATGACGGGACCGTGGGAAACCGGAATGACTGTGGCTTCCAGACCTTGTTCAGCTGGAGAAGGAGGAGGAAGAGCAGCCTCCAAGACTTTATGCATTGGGTTTAAGTCCAGGGATGACAAATCTGGTGATGGTCTTCAGAATTATGCTCCTTAGAAATGTCAAAGAGTAAGCTAAAGTCACTTGTTCCTGAGACTTCTGAGATAAATCAGCAATGAAATAAGACACTAATGGACAACAAGCATCATTTTGTAAACATCATTCAAATTGTAACTGTGAAAGTTCTAACTCTAACCCAAGTCTTTCTCCTAGTGATTTCCTTACCAAAAATTCTTCACCTCTGACAATATTTTCTCTCTGTGTCCCAAAGCAGGGCCAGGGAGCTGTGTGTATGCCGTGATCCAAACCCACACAACTTTCTCTGAAGAAAATTACCTGCTCTTAAGGAAGAAGTCAGTGATGTCCCTTTTAGAATGTCCTGTTCTGCTGGGCCAAGACCTGACTACGGTAGGGCACAGGAGAGCCGCAGGTGCACACCAGCCGGGGGGGTGATCTAACTCCCTGCCCACCTGCTCCGTGCAGACCAGAGACAATGCTTGCTGCCTGACCGGTGGAATCGAGCCTTTCTGGGTCTGTCCTCCCGGGCACCACCCTTCGAGCCCTCCTGCCTAGATCATCCTTTCCCAATACAGATCTCCCCAGGATAAGGAAATTCACGGACAAATACTAATGAAGCTCTGGGGTAGGAAGTGAGGCTGAATTTCTGCACCATCAGACTCTTAGTACATTTCAGTTACTGTGAACGTGAACCTTCCAGGAATATTCTTAAGAGTAACGGCTCTTGTGTCACCAGTGCCCCTTCTGAAAAGGCGGCTCTTCACGAACGTCGGGCGAGTGCTGCAAATGTGCGTGCACAGAGGCCGAGCCCTTTGCTTCTTAAAATGTTCCCGCCTTCTATCGATTATGCAACCTGCGAGTGAGTTTAAACGTGCTGTGCTCGTTCGCCAGCATTTAGTGTGGTGCACTAGTACAACCCTAAGTCATACTCTTTAACATATCCGAGTCATACACTATTTCTTAAGGGTTTGACGGACATTACAGACATTTTCTTCTGAAAAATGCATGTATGCACATGGATAATTTTGTACTGAATTTTGCCTTGTCCACGGGTTCCCTGTAATGTACCCGGGAGAGTCAAAATAGACCCGACCTCAGCTATTTCAGGAGGCTGGAAAGCTGGGGCGGAGGACAAGCATCTGCATGAGTTTCCCACGGGAAGTGAAGGCTGGCACCACCTGTGCAGAAGAGCTGGCTGCTCACTGTCCGTGCTGGACACTCATCGGCACAGTACCTGTGCCCTTTTACTGTGACACGTGTTTAATTTTGACCTTGTACTGTGGCTTGGATAAATGTGTTCCAAAGACCCACCGAGCAGAGGCTTGGTCCTCCGAGTGGCATGTGTAAGTGGGGGACCCTATATGAGCATGGCCTGCTGGAGATGTTTGTTCACTGGAGGTGGACCCCTGAGGGGGACTTCGGGTCCCCTGCTCTCCCTCACTTGATTCCTGGCCATGAGGTGAGCAGTGCCCCTTACTGTGCTGCCTCCCCATGAGGCTAAAAGTAATGAGGTCAGTCACCCATGCACTGGTACCTCTGAAAATGTGAGACAAATTAAACTTCATGAGCTGATTATCCTGGGATTTTTTTGTTATAGCAACAGGAAGTTGACTAATACATCTTGTAGTTAGGAAGCACAGTCGAACATGGCCAGAAAGAAAGGCCAAGGATAGGAGTATGTGGTGGGTACCATGGAGGACAGAGGTAAATTATAGCATGTGTAACAATTTTGAGTGCCCTGTCACTAGGACATAGCAACCAGGTACAGCTGGGGTACTGTGCCGCACCACAGAAGGAACGTGTAGCGGTGGCTGCATTTTGGGTTCCCAGCTATGCTGCTGATCACAAGAATGGTTCCAAATGCTCTCCTCTTCTCTATCTTAATATTCTTTGCAATGTACATTTGCAAATTTTCCAATAAAGAAACAATCTATTTTTGTGCCTCCTAAGTCTGGCTGGAATTTATGATTGGCTTTAAATGCAGTCTAACAGAATTAATAGTGTGCTAGTTTTGAGGCATCTCAGTATCATGATCTCTTCTGTCTCTGCCAGGAAGTCACTTTCAGATGAGTCTACAGGAGGGTACGAACTGCCCAGATACCCCAGACTGAGGATTATATGGAACAGCAAAACAACAACAAGGAAAAACCGAAGAACAAAGATAATCAAGGAAACCTAGCTAACCTGCTAGATGCATTTATCTGCAGCTGACCACAGATAAAAGAATGAGCTCTATCATATATGATTTAGATGCTCAGACCAACCTTTAATACTTATAGATGCATAGCCCAAAAAGAATTTTTATTCTTGGATATCCCTGTGGTTATTGATTTATTAGAGAGCTCTTAAACTCCATAAGATATATACCCAAGAGCATTTAATATGGACTCATCTTTCCTGTAAATCTAGATATTAGGAATACAGAAAATAAGGACTTTTCACCCAAAAACTGCACGCTCAGTGCTGGCATGCGTCAGCAGTGCATTCATGCAGCATTATCTACTCCACCTTACCTGTGTGCTAAGAATCTCATCAGGCCTTGAGGTTGCAGAGAGGAGCATGATTAGTCCTTGTTCCAAGGGAGGGACTGTTCTGGAGGAGGCAGGGCTTGAATGTACCGCTTCTCAATAGCCCCAGCTAACTGAAACTGCATGGTCCCACCTTGCACACTTGGGCAGCCCCTGTTCTTTACTGGAATTTGCTTTCCTGGCACATTTTAGAATGATTCTATTGGCAGTAGTTCTTTTGAGTGGGGGCAAAGTTGTGTAAGTATAACCTCTTTCAAATCTGTGCTCTAACCCGAATGTGAACTTTAGCAGGAAAACCCTTAAAAGGAGAGGGCTGCCAACTATTTGACTGTATGACAAGATTGTGGCTATTTTTCCAGGCTGTGATTTATTTAAATTTTGTCAGTTCTTATCTTCTTCCAGGTTCTAGGGACTTTGGTGGGTGATTCATGCAAAGTCAAAAGTTTCTTCCAAAACATAAGACTTACAAGGAAGATATGGAAAGATTTAGTGCTACATTTTCTGATCTTTGACTTGATACTCAGCCTCAGAGTTCTGAGATTCAGCAAAAATTATTTGACCTCTTTGACCTAATTTCCTTATTGGAGATGTTCTGTTGATGATTTACTTGCCTTTTATAAGGAATCTTGGCGGGGGGGTGGGTGGGTGGGGAGGCAATGTTTTTAAGAACTTTGTGAATTCCATTTCTTTATAACAAATAATGCTAATTTATTTTAAATCAACTGAAGACATTTTTTGCATTTGCAAAAATAAAGGGCAAAAGAAGCTGTGTTGAGTTCAGCTCTTCCATTAGGTAAACACACACACACACACACACACACACACACACAAATGCTGCTTACCAAGAAGCACCTCCACAACCATTTTTAAAGTATATGCTTAAATATATTTACTACATCTTCTTTTGTCAGTGTGGAACTGTGAGGAAAAAAGGTCAAGGGTCAGAATTTCCTTGTGCAGTATCTCAGTTGCAAAACAAGATCATTGGAAGCATGCGAGCCAATCAAAGATGCACCCCACACACTGCTCAGATCTTCCCCTCAGTGAAGCTGTGACCTTTTTAAGTAAATACTAAAATTCATGAGTTGTACCAGGCATGGTGGTGCATGCCTTTAATCCCAGCACTCGGGAGACTGAGGCAGGAGGATCACTGTGAGTTCAAGGCCAACCTGGTTACAAAGTGAGTTTAGGCATCCTGAACTGCATAGCAAGACCCTGTCTCAAAAAAAAAAAAAAAAAAAAAAAAAAAAAAAAAAAAAAAAAAAAAAAAAAAAAAAAGACAAAAAAGAAAAAAAAATTTCATGAGTTGATTTATTTATACATTATATCATAAAATATAGAAACCATAGTCAAATACCAGAATCTTCACCAAGAGTGATGGCAGGTGCCTGTAGCCCTAGCTACAGGTGGGAAGCTAAGGAGAGTGGATTGTTTGAATCCAGTTCATGACTAGCCTGAGCAACACCTCAACACCATCAAAGAGACAGAGCCAATCAAAAAGCAGAATGAACCACAACACCACCCTGAATGAGCAAAACTGGAGAACATTTTAGAGCTCTACATGGTGGAATTTGCAAATGTATAGTTCTCTGACTTAGCAGCGCACTTTGGACTACCGACAAATGATGGAGCGTTGAGGTGAGCATTTGAAATGGGCCTGTTCTAGAATCCCAGGGGAAAAGTGAAGTGTGCCACATAGGTTGTGCGTAAGAGACAGACACCAGGAGCCCAGGCTTGCATAACTGAAACTGAAGATGTCTGCAGATGAGGTTTCTTAAGAGGGAGAATGGTGAGTTCACCGGGGATGTATTGAATGTGAAGTGTGGATATTTCAAAGGAAGTGACCAGTTCACAGTTAAATATATAACTTTGAAACTTAGGGGTGCTCTAGAGAGCCCTTAGAGAATGAAGCAGAGGAAGACATGGCCACTGCCCATCTTTCCGTGAACAAGGCTTCTCTTAAGAGGACAAACTGAGAATTTGAATCCTGCGTGATTATTTCCCGATTCTTGCCTGCCAGCAGGCCCACTTTCTACAGGAACTGGTGGAAATCTCGTGGGGGAATTTCTTTCATTTCCCTTTCAAGCTGGAAGAAACCATTAGCAGCATCCAGGCACCAACCGTATTTTCCTTATTTTAAGGAAAACTCTTGGAAATACCGATAGATTTAAGTGATCCGAAAACAATAATAAGAGGTGCTTTGGCTTGAGACATTAGTAAAAATTTCCAAAATTAAAGAACACAAAATAAAATGTTTCAAACTCTAAACCAAAACAATTTCCAAACCAGATTGTTTATCTTACAAAATATCTTTCAAGGGCTGGGAGTTTGGCTCAGTGCCTTAGGCGCCTGCCCTGGCAGGCGCGAGGTTGTGAGTTCAATCCCCGGTGCCGCAAAACAAACAAACAAACAAACAAAAAAATCTTTCAAAATTGATGGAGAAATAAGATACTTCCATGACAAAGACAGCCTAAAGAAACCATGACCACAAAACAAGCACTCTAGAAAGTATGCAAGGATAGCCTATAAAGAGAAAACCAAGTTAACAAAACCAAAAGGGCAACAAAATAAAAGTATCAGATAGAACCAGCAATCAAGCAGAATGGAAAGAAACGAAAATAGCAAGGGGAAAATAATACAATGACAAGCACAAGTCAGTACCTATTAATTATAACTGTCAATGCAAATGGACTCGATTTATCAAGCAAAAGACACAGATTAGCAAAATAGACCAAGAAACAAAATCAAATGGTATGCTGCATGAAGAAACACATTGGATACAAAAAGAAATTTGTAGACTGAAAGTCAAAAGATGGGAAATAATAATCCACACAACAGGAACCCAAGAACATTTATCACGGATGGGTGTTGGCCTTCATCACTTGCTTTTTCTGAATGTATTGAGATGATCGTGTGTTTTTTCCCCTTGGTTCTGTCAATATGGTGTATTATATTTATTGATTTGCATATGTATGACTGGGATGAATCCTACTTGGTTATAATGTATTATCTTTCTGATGCCTTGCATTTTTTGCCAGTATTTTACTGAGGATTTTTGCATCTGTGTTCATTACAGAGATTGCCCTGTTCTCCTTTTTGATTGAATCCGTCTCTGGTTTTGGTATCAGGGTAACGGTTGCTTCCAGGAATGACCTTGGGAGTATTGCTACCCTTTTAATTTTGTTAGAGTTGGAGGAGTGGTGACATGAGATCTTTAAAGTTTTTGTAGAATTCATCAGTGAATCCATCAGGACCTGGGCTTTCTTTTTGCTTTCTTTGTTGCTAGTATTTTTATTATTCCTTCAACTTCGTTGACTGACATTGAATTATTTAGAATTTTTGTATCTTCTTGACTTAGCTCTGATAATTCATATGTAGGAATTTTTTAGTCCTCAGAAAAATATAAAAAGAAATCTAGAATATAAAATCTAGACATCTAGAATATAAAAAGAACTTGAACAACCAGACCCCTAAATTTAAAGACCCAATCCAAAAATGGGGATCTGAACTGAATAGACACTTTCCAGATGAAGAAGTACAAACAGCAAATAAATATATGAAAAAATGTTTGACACCAGTGGTCATTTGAGAAATGCAAATTAAAACAACACTGTAATTCCATCTCATTTCAGAAGGAATGGCTATCATCCAGAAATCAACCAGTAACAAATGCTGGTGAGGTTGTGGGGAGAAAGGAATTCTTTTCCGCTGTTGATGGGAGTATAAATTGGTACAATCGTTGTGGAAATCAGTATGGATTTCTCAACAAACTAAAACTAGAGGTTCCATTTTAATCTAGCTGTGGTCCTTCTAGGTATCTTCCCAAAAGAGTTAAAATCATTATACCACAGTGATATGTGAATATTCATGTTTACAGCAGAACAATTTATGAGACCTGAATCTTGGAAATAGCCCATATTCTCATCAGCAGATAAATGGATAAAGAAAATGTGAGATTTATATCCAATGGGTTACCACTGTGACACAAAGAATGATAAACTTGAGTCATTTTTAGGTAAATGGATGCATGTCAATACCATAATCTTAAGTGAAATGAATCAGGTGCATAAGTTTAAATATCACATTGTGAGAAACCCAAAGGGTAAATAAGGAGTAAAACGGAGGATAGATATTGGGAAATAGGAAAGAACATGTTCAAATGGCAAGGGAAACAACAGAGGGGACGGGGGAGAGAATGGGAGGGAAAAGCGAAGGAAGGGCAGAGAAGGAGGAGAAGGAAGTTGTCTTGGTTACTTTTCCCTCGATGCTAAGACAAAACACCTGACACCCAAAATTAGGGAAGGAAAGGTTTATTTAGCTTACAGTTTTTGGAGGTTTCAGTCCACAATCAGCTGGGTCCAAGGTAGGGTGGCATGGCACAGGGACAGCACTTCAAGGCAGCAGCCAAGCAAAAGCAGCCGGATAGAAAGGGGGCGAGCAAGCCTCTTCTCCTCCCTTATATAGTCCACTGCACCCCCCCAACCCCGGTGAGCGTAGCATCCACAAATCTCCTTGCCTTCCTTTGCACAGGATGAGGATGTTTGCAAAATAAGACCCCTGGCTCCCTGCTGAGTCTCTCAGATAAACTTTGGACCTTCTCAAATTGACACAATGAACAGGTAACTGCTTTGCTCTACACCCCAGGATGTAGAGCTGCTGCCTTACTTAATTAAGCTTCTAGACTTCTCAAGTTGACACAATGTATAAACCATAACAGAAGTGAAAAGAATTAAAAAAAAAAAAGAGAGAATGGAAAGAAAAATGGAAACAGGGAAGGAGCCTTGAAGACAGGGGAGGGAAATGGGGAAAAAAGAAGAACTAAGACATAGGACAGGTATAAATTCCTTATGGTGCATGTGATCATTACGTATGGCAAATGTGTACTAACACAAATAAATTTAAAAAAAAGTCTCTCAAAATAATTAGACTCCCTAAATAAAAGTGCCAGTCAAAAAATGGACAACCAAAATGAATAGACACTTCTCAGTAGAAGAAGTGCAAATGACCAACAAATACGTGAAAAAATGTTTAACATCTCTGACCATTAAAGAAATGCAAGTTACAACCACAGAGATACACCATCTTACCCAAGAGGGAATGGCTATCGTCAAAAAAATCTAATAATAATAAATGCTGGTGAGGACGTGGGGGAAAAAGGAACTCTACTACATTGTTGATGGGTGCGTGCACTGTGAAAATCAATGTGGAGACTCCTCCTAAAACCAAATACAGAAATTCCTTTTGACTCAGGTATGCCCCTTCTCAGTTTCTTCCCAAAAGATTCAAAAGTCATCTTATTACAGGAATATATGAACATCTAGGTTTAAAGCAGTACAATTTACGATAGGTAGGTCAGTTCATCAACAGATGAATACTAGGTAAGGAAAATATGGTATTTATATACACTGGAGTACTACTGTGCCCTAACAAAAGATAAATTTGAGGCATTTGTAAGGAATGGATGCAATTGAGAACATAACATTCAGTGAAATAAATAGTGCATGATTACTCTTACCTGAAAAATTCAACATATATATATCATATATAATATATAGCATGCTATTTATAACATGTAGCATATGCTACATACAATATATATTTTATATATATAGTACAAAATAGAAGATAGATAAATAGGAAGTAGGGAGAAGTTTAAATCCCCCAAATTGCCTATTTCATTGTTTCAAAAAGTGTATCACAATACATGCTAATTTGTTTAAAATATAAGCTAATGATAGTTTCTCTAGTTCATTGAAAAGAACATTCTGTGTTATTATCTGTTTGTTTCTTCACTGGTAGAATCTTTCTTGTTTATGAGTACCTACTTTGAAAATAACAATGAATGATGTTTTATCTGCTGTTAATTTTATTATTGTGTTGCAAATATTTTTTAAAAGAAATAAGGTTATGTCATTCTTTTCTAAGGTTTTCATGTCTGTCTTGTTAGATGTCTTCTGCTACTGTCACCACATATTTATTAGTAGACATTTGGAGATGCCACTTCTGGAAGTGACTAAGTTCAGAGCATGGCAAGTCCTCATATTTACTGGTCATTGACTCTTTGACAGGAACCTATATGATTGGAAATTAATCTAAAACAGTTTTGAATTCAAATACTAAGACCTGTATTTTGCTGTTTTTTAGTTTTGTAACTGTGGCAAGGAAAAATACAGTATCTATTATCAAATGCTCAGTTATACAAAATATGATAGAAATATGTGGTGAATTATTTAAATTTTTAAAATTAGAGTAAAAATACATTGCCATTTATACCCTTCAGGAAAAATAAACCCTCCCCTTCACTACAAAGACATCTGATCATTCTTAGCATTTTCCAAAGCAGTTCCAGAAGTCCTCTTTGTGAGTGTCTTTAGTTATGCTACTGCAGCTGCTGTGATATCCCAAACTGATTTAAAACATTCACCTTTCCTGGTCATTTTGACTCTGGAGAAGAGCCAGAAGTTGCACAGAGTCGGATTTGGTGAATAAGGTGAAGAACATGCTTTAATCTGCCTTTCCTTCGGTTGGTACTTGGCAGAAGGATTCACTGTGTTTTTTATCATACCTCATAAAGCCACTCACAAAAGAGGTCCTCCAGAACTGCCTTAAGAAGTGTCAGGAATGGTGAATTCAAAGTGAAGGGGAGTACTTAGAGGGGATTAATAGCAAGGTATCTTTTATTGTAATAGTTTTAAAAAATTTAAACCTTCACCATATATTTTGATCACCCCTTTTCTATTATGATATTCCTAATGATAAGCACAATGTTGTACAGCAGACCTACAGAAGTTTAATTATTTAATTTCCATGATTCAAACTTTATACCTTTTGCATTAGTCAGCATTTCGTTCCTGTTACAAACACCTGAAGTAGTCAACTGTGAAAGAAGAAAGTTTAGTTTTGGCTCACAGTTTTGGAGGTGTCAGTCTACAGTTGGTTGCTGCAAATATTTTGGGGCCTCGAGTAAGTCAGTATATCAAGTGGTGCCTGTGGGAAAGCAAACTCTTCATCTCATGACCGTGACCTGAAGGAGAGAGTGAAGGAAGGGACCAGTTCCCATGATAATCCACGATTGGCAGATGGCAGAATCGCCATCTTTATTAGGGTTGGATTATATTCTATTGTATTTTTTCACACTAGTATGGCTTGTATCTAGATGTCCCCTATGCGCTCATAGGTAGGGCTTTGGGGAACGACTGCGCCAGGGCTGTGTGACACTGGACTGGTCTGCTGATGGGTTTAGAGCTGGCTTTGATGTTGGGAGGTGAAGCCTGGTGGGTGGAGTTGACAGTAGCAGGAGAAAAGGCAGAAGAATCCCTCACTTCAAAGGAGAGTAAGAAGATGTGTAAAATGGGAAAACTGTGCAAAATTTTATAGAAAAGCAACACCCAGATAAGATTGTAATGGTGCAAGCAATGAATTTAATGACTAAGCAAAGTCCCATTTCTCCAAATTCTTAAAGGAAGGCAAAAAACAAGTGTTATTGGATAGGTTCCTTGTTAAAGCTTCATGAAAAGAAAAAGATTCCATTGAGTCACTAGACAGCAGTGATTCTAGTTTCATTAGGAATCATGAAAGTCATCCTGCACAGTAAACCTCCTCACTCTTGTCTCCCTCATGCTAGCCATGAGGGTTTTCAAAGGGAAGTGCAGGTTAATTTATTTTTCTTTGTATCGTCCTTATTATTATTATTATTATTATTATATTACAGTATTAAAATAATTTTTATGAATATCTTTGGGTTGCAGAAAAAAATCACCTGAGCTTCCATTATTTCTTACGTGGAAACTCACTTTGATATAGAAGTATTTTGGATTACATGAATGTCACACTTGCAAGCCAATGTTTTACTGTACATACACCCTTTCTTCTCCCTTGATGCCTGTATCAGTAAGGATTAACTAGAGAAACAGATATAACACTAGATATACAACTGTTGATGATTGGCTTACCATGGTCAGCCACAAAGTTGAATAAGGGAGCGTGCAGAGGGCATCTGCAAGCTGGAGGGTGAAGGGTCCAGCCCAGGGGGTTGGTGCTTACTGCAGTGTCCTCAAGTCCGTATCAGGAGGCCGATGGGTCTCTGACGGAACACTGAAGAGTCTACGATGAAGGCTGGAGTCTACGATAAAGCTGAACGACATTTGCCAGAAGCCAAGAGACCACATTCAAGCTGAGACTGGAGCTCCTCCGAAGAAACAGCAATCAGTCCCCCCTCATTTGCCTTTTATAGTATGCAGGCTGCTCGCCTGGGGCTGATGTAGCACTCACACCATCTGCCTGCCCTCCTCTAGCACAGGCTGAGGATGTTACAAACTATGGATCCTGACCCGCTGCTGAATCACTCAGTTAAACCTCTGACCTTCTCAAATTGAGGCCATGAACAATATCCTAGAAAGGTAACTGCTTGTTCTCTACACCCCAGGATGTAAAGCTGCTGAGTTACTTAATTAAGCTTCTAGACTTCTCAAGTTGATACATTGTATAAACCATAACAATGTCTCTCAGCTTCCTGCCTGTCAGGCCACTAGCTGTTTTTCCTCTGCAATGCACTTCTGCCATGCTGCCCCACATTGGAGCCAGCTGACTATGCACTGAAACCTCTACAAAATGTGAGCCAAAATAAAACCTCTCCTAAAACTTGTGAGTGTCCCATATTTTGTCCCACTCATGAGAAAGTAACTAAGATGTACATTTTCTTTATCCAGTATAATAATCTATGATCCCCTTTGGGGGCACAATCCTAACCCCCTAAACTCTCCCACTAAACTAGACTTCTGAAAGTTTCTATCACTTCCTAATAGCATCAAACTTGAGCCAAAGGTCTAAACACATGTGCTTTTGGGGGAGTTTTCCAAATCCAAACTATGATGTTTATTATTATGCCTCATGTCTAGATGTCCCCCCAAAGCCTCATGTGGTCATAGGGGTTCAGGTTTTTCCAGACCTGGTTGAATCTAGAGTGTATGAAGCTGAGATTAATGGTGTATGATTGATAAATCAGTCCACTGATTGGTTTGGCATAGTTCTGGCTGGGATCAAGGGTGTGAGTGCTACACTCGTCCTAGGTTGGGTAGCCTGCATATAACATAAGGGACAGAAAGAATCTTACCTCCTTTCTTGTTTGTTTTGCTATCTCTGGCTGTCATGGACTGTTCTTCTCCGTGAGGTCATCCTAGCTTGGAGTCAGCTGATTATGGATGGAAACCTCTACAAATTGTGAGCTAAATGAACTTTTGCCCCTTCACTTTGGGTGTCACATATTTTATCTCAACAACAAGAGAAAATAAGCTAATACACTCATTTAACAGCAACTCCTCAGTTTCCCTCTGTCCCCTAGTAACTGCCGTTCTATTTTCCTTTTCTACAAGTTTGACTATTTTAAACTTCATACACACATGGGACCAAGCAGTATTTGTCTTTCTGCGTCTGTCCTGTTTCACCTGTTACGATGTCCCCAAATTCTATCTATGCTGTCCACAAATTGCAGGATTTCCTTCTTTTTCATGGTTGAATAACATTCTGTTGTACATATGTGCCACATTTTCTTAATCTGTCTGTCTGTCAATGGAAAAATCATTTTTTTCTATAGCATAGCTATTGTGGGTAATACTGCAAAGGAACTGAATAAGAGTCCAGGGATAAATACACATATATGTCTTCAACTGGTCTTCATTAAAGGTATAAGAATAGTCAGTGACAAAGGGAGGCTCTCCAAAGAATAGTGCTAGTAAAAGTGCATATCTTTGTTCCTGACCTGGGTGGAGTGAGTCATGCTGGTGGTGCCTGTCTTATATGGGCCAGGGACAAAAGAAGCCCTCTTTATCTCTGCTTGGCTTCTGGTCTGTGCCCATGCCCGGGTCATCCCTCATACAAATGAGGGGAAGAAAACTCCTTAGAGAGATAGCAGTATTGGGGATAGATGGAGCAAAATATTAATAATGTTGAAATTGGTGATAAATAGTTGAAGAATTATTTGAAAAAGCAAGTATCCATATGCAGAAGAATAGAATGAATCCCTATAATACACCATATAGAAAAATCAACTCAAACACTTAAGACCTGAAGCTGTAAAACTCCTAGAAGGAAAAACACAGGGAAAAGATTCTTGACAGCGACCTCGACAGTGAGTCAAGGACATGACGCCAAAAGGACAGACGATAAAGCAAATGTGGACAAATGTGATTACAGTGATGTAAAAAAAGCGCCTGCAAATTAAAGGAAACTATAGTACAGTATATAAGATAAATATGCTGGATCATAGCTATTCTTACATTTTTGAGGAACCTCCATGCAGTTATCAGTAGTGGCCACATCATTTTACTTTCCTACCAACAATGAACAAGTGTTTCAGTTTCTCTGCATTCTCACCAGTAATTGTTATATATATATTTTAAAAATAATGACCATCTGCTGCTGGGGGAAATGGGAGCGAGAGGAGGGGAAGGGAACTAAAACAGACCAAGATGCAGTATAATGTGTACTTGCCAATGCCCCATGATGAATGCATTCACCATACTTCACAAACAAATAGTAACAAAAATTTTTAAAAAGAATTATCATATATATATTTAGAATTCACCAAAATGAAGCTTTTGATCTCAGACAAGATCCTTTTAAATGGCTATGATACAGAATTGTATGGCAGATTTTACTTTTATTTCTTTAGTGATTAATTAGGTTGAATAACATCTTTTAATGATCAATTATTTTATCTTTTTATATGTCCCTTATATATTTCATGTATCAGGGCTGGGAGTTTGGCTCAGTGGCTTAAGCACCTGCCCTGGCAGGCGTGAGGTTGTAAGTTCAATCCCCAGTGCTGCAAAAAAAAAAAAAAAAATTTCATGTATCATATATTTTGGGTACTTGCACAAGACAGAAGAATCAGGATGTTAAAGAACTATGTGCAGCCACATGTTCATTGCAACTTACAATAGTTAAGGTGCACATTTCAAAAGCTATGTGTGCCAGGAAAAATTCCTGAAATAGCTTAGCTAGGCAAAGACTAAAGGGAGATTTACGTTTCTTGAGTTACTTCAACCAATTTTCATTGGTATAGTGTTTTGGAATTTCACCAGTATAAGCATAATAACAAGAAGTATAGCAGCAAAAAGAGTTCAATCAACTTCAGCCCAAAGCATTATTTTCCAGTGTTCTCTATGATAGTCTTCCTAGTGAGATACATGCCTGGTTCTACAGAAAAGTCCCATAGTAATGAATACAAATAGTGCAAGTTACTAATTCAAGTATTAGTCGTTTATTGAAAGTCAAGCTTCAAATTTAATGTTTTTGCCAAATAAACGTTGATATTAGTCAACTTTCTGTTACTGTAATGAATATTTGAGATAAACAGTTTTAAAAAGGCAGAAAAGGTTTACTGTGGCTCACAGTTTTAGAGCTTTCTGTCCATAATTGGTTGGTCCTGTTGCTTTGTATGTGCGACAGTGTATCATGGTGAATCACAGTGGGGCAAAAGCACTCACCTCATAGCTAGGAAGTGAAGGACAGGTGTGGTGAATTAACTGATGGTCACCTTGTAACACCCAGCCGAACTGAATCAGCGTGGTGCTGGGTGTGGAAGGCCCACCTGAGGACTGTTGCCAACAGCGTAAGAAAAGAGAATTGAAGGGGAAGATGGTGTGCTGTTGATCCTTGAAGCTTGTCATGTTGAGTTTCCTGATATGAACTCAGCTGTTCTCATCGTTGGAGCAGCTCGGGCCCTCACTGTCACTGAGGATGGCTGTGGTTCTCTTTGGGGCAGCTCTGGTCCTCACCTTGAGCATTGCTTCCTGACTCCAGTGCAGATCCCTCAGTCTGCTGGCATAGACCCTTCATCCCGCTAGTGCAGACTTTCCAGCTTCCACTGCTGGCCTTTGGGCTTTCCCAGTGCAGGTCCTTGATGCAGACTTGCATGAGACACTGTGGGCTCCAGGCCTCCAGCTGGGCTCATGCAGAACATTGCTATGGGATCCAGGCACTCAGCTGGATTCTTTTAGTCTCTGGTGTGTGGACAGATCTCTTGAATTCTTCTACATGTGACTTTCTGAGGGAATATTATAAAATACTCCTACAAATTACATGTCCTGTATTAAATCTTTTCCCTTGCAAACCCTGACTACAACAAAAGGAAAAGCCTGGAGTCTTTTAATCTCCTTCCAGGGCTTAGCCTCAGTGACTTGTGCAGCTGAAGCTGAGAGATACTGCAGATCTGAACTATGGTCACGCTTGTTGAACTCAGGTTTTATTCCAATATGAAGGAAGAGTTAGTGGTCTTCTCCGGATGACCTGAGGAAACTGGGGACGGAGGCAACAGCCCCAGCGGACCCCTAGGGAAAGGAAACCTATCTTGGCAGGGACTTCTGCTCACCTCCCCAACATGCATGGCCAGCACCATCTTCTTTACTGAGAGGAATCTACTTTTAATTGCTTCTTTTTAAATTAGTTTTTGGTTGGATGATTACATTCTGACCAATGAGATAAGGTAAACAGTTATGAAATTTCTGGGAAATCAGGTTATATTAGAATCCACTTCTCAAAAAGACTTTCTCAGTCCTCTTGATTTTCCTTTTGGAACTGACCAGTGACTCAGGTATATGGGTCGCCACATTTCAGCAGCCTACTAGTCCATGAGTGAATTTTGTGGGTGACAACGATGCCCTCAGGAGGGACAGGAGAATTGTTAGCACTACTGTCCCAACCCTGAACAACCTATTTCCAGACCTATGGCGCAGTTACTCCATTCCATCTTTGTCCATGTGGCGCAGTCTGTGTTACCATGTAACTTTTTTCCCCCCATCTCTCCACTTAAAAAAGAAAACCCTGCTCTTTCTTCTTCCTCCAGCTTTGGACTTTCCCTTCATTTGAAAATTTGTTTTTTGGCTTTGTAAGTGAAGTTCTTGAGCTTTACCATCTGGTCTATGAAATTTGGACAGATTTCTTGAATTCTAAGCACTTGTTTTAAAACATTGTGTGGGTTTATTTGGTTCATGTGAGTGACGCACCCATGCCACAGCTTCCAGTATGAGTTCTGTTCCTTTCCTTTGTCCTACTCTGAGCCTCACCATTTATCCTCTCAATTAAGCATCATGGTTAGACGAAGACTCCAATGTTCTCCAGCAACCTTTTTACTCAATACAAGAAATATCTGTGTCACTTCCTGCTGAGTGACTGTCCAGCTTCTTTGTAAATAGCTCTGGTGACATGGAAATCATTCTTTCGCCAGCCAGAATCTTTCATTGTTATACAACCAAGACATCTTAAGTATTTCTTCCTTTTATTTATCTTACACAATTTCCTGGAGACCTTAACAGAATGGTTTTAATTATGCTTCCTAAATGATACGGTGTAATGCCCTTGTATATCCTGGACATCTGTTTAAGTATGAAGGTCATGATTTAGGCATGGAGTTGAGGAGGTGAGGGATAAATCTAGACAACCAAGAACAAAAACATGGGGTAGGATCACTGATTCCTCAGTGCAGTGATCAAGAATCCATGTACTTCTCTTAACACGTCTTTGAAATGTCATTTTTTTCCCCACTGAGAATCCAGGAACAAAACCACTATCTCTGAAAGGAGAGCATTTTCCAGAGATAGTCAAAAGGTGAAATAGGAAACATAAAACACCAAATCCTCCTTAGGGGAACTTGTGATATCCTCAAAATTACAAATTATTGTGCAAATTCCAGTTCAAGTGTTCTGTTTCGTAAGATTTGGAGTCCTACACATTGGGCTCCATTTGTCTCTAACCCACGTTCCCCAACAAGTTTGCAAATACATTTCTTCTGGCTGAGTTCTCACAATGTAGCTTGGGAACATCTTTGCTCTGGAAACAGGACATCTGTCCGTCTGCTCCCTCGTTCCATTCCTGTGACATTAAGTGCTGAAAGGTGCAAGGTTATATTGGTCACTTGTGGTGGGAGGACCCAGATATTAATCTTTCTCTTTTCTCTTCTTTGAGGGTGTCCTTATCCCACCCCCAGACTCGCTGCCACCCAGCACAGGTCTGGTCAGTCAATGTCTGTGGCTATTTTTATCTCTGGGGGAGGGAATGTCGGATACAATTTTTACACAAGAGATAAATTATGGGCAAAGTCTCTGGTTACTCACTTAGCTTCAAGCTGGTTTATGTACGTGAAAGAATGCCCTCTAAGTGCCTTCTTTCTACCTCCAATCATTAATTCCTTAATTTCATTTTCTTGCTGTTTCAAGGGTATATTTCACCTTATAAAGCAAGACTCAAATTTTCTTTTAGTTCTGAAACTTGTCTCATAACTTAAAGAGCTGGAAGCCCAGGCCAGCTCCTTGACTTCAAAGCAAAACTCTCCATAGTTACCTAAATAGTTCATGAGAATAAAGTTCTGCAATTTTTCCATTTAAAACTTTACTACTGACTTTCCCTCTGTTTTAAGAACATCACATTCTGATCCTCATGCTTTGTAAACTACTTCTAGACAGTCATCATTTTCTGAAAATCCTGTTTTATATTTTATTTCCAGTCTTCTTTGCCTCTTTCTCAACAACAAAACCATCAGCTTCTTGGACAGTGATTTTGTTTTGGTATCTTTGAATTTCTGATATACACGCAGGGAGGAAGTAACTGAATACACGTCTGAAACCTCTCAGCTGCTCGTATATCTGTATCTGTGCCTTCCATCCTTAACCTTCTCCTGCGGCGTCCCCTTAGGGGTCCTCTCGCCTTTGCCTTGTGGAAAGCACCTACATTCTTACCAAGGCGTTTGCAGGAATATCAGTCAGGAGTCACGGAGTGTCGTGTTGTCGGGTTCAGTGTGATCCGCTTATACCACACATATTTAGCTTAATTCCAAATGATTCTCATCTGGAATTCGGATCAATCAGGGGACTCCCCTCTACTTTCTTCTAAAATACCTTCCTTGCTTTGTTTTGTTTTGCAGAGGAAGAAGCAGAACCCAGAGCCTGGGGGACACTCTGTGAACTCAATGGCTGAGCTACGCCCCCGGCACCACCTGTATTCTTCAAAGCACGTGCAGTCCCTGAGTCAAGGATATTGAAACAGACTGGGCAAAAGCCCCTGGGCCAGTGTCCCTGGTGGAGTTGGCAGCACTGGAGCTAAGTCCTGTGAAGTCCACTGAGATTGGCTTCAGCACGTGCTAACCCAAGTCCTTACCCAGCAGGGGCTAAAAGGAATAAATATCGAGTTTATTCTTTGGCTCAGCTCTGCTTGTGGGTGCGTGAGACCCCCGCCCACACCAAGGCAGTTTCTACCTGGGGTCACCACGTTCCCCACCTGCCAGTAGCCAGTTTGGGCTCGCGTTGTTTTGTATCTGCTCCATCTCGGTCTCTGCACTCTTCCTTTTTCCTGATACCAAGACAAAAACCAACATTGTACTGAAGCAGCTTTTATTTTGACAGCTTTAGTGTTTCATCACTGTGCCTTTGTTTCAAAGAAAAAATGTCCTCCTACGCCCTGAGTTGAAAATGACTTTCTCATTAAGCCCAAGATTTTGCCTCTTTCTTCTTACATAACAAATGTGTACACAGCCCACCTGCTTCTGGGTTACTTTCCATCTGGTCTTCAAGATGAGCCTTGTTGCACATTAAGAAAAAAGATGCTTTTCTTTTTATCGATGTCATATCTTCATGGAAATGGAATTTTTAATCCGCTTGGGTTATCGTTTTAGACAGAAAAAATGTTTCAGGAACTTCATGACAACTGATTTACAGAATATCCTGAGTATGAAAAGTCGATTGTTTTGTCTTATTTATACTGAAATAGTGTGATGGACAAAGGGTAATTTGGATTCTCAGACAATCAGTGGGGTGGCAGGTTCAGGAAAATAAAGATGGCCCGTGCATCAGAGCCCAGATGGAGCCCAGAGTCCCGCAGACCTCAGGGCCCTAGAGAGGCTGAGCCGGTGCGGTTCACCAGGTGAATTCCCGGCTTTGAACCTCTTTGGGAGTAGAGATCCACACACCTGCTTCCGGGAAGCTCTAGGTACATCAGAAAGTGTTTGCACTGAGTCAGGGTCCCTTCCTTGCTCTGAAGCAAAATTCGTAAATCAGGTAAGGAATGTGTTGATCTATTTCCATGTTTTAAGTTTTAGTGTTTCGCACGCAGGGTGGGAGATGGAAGCCAGGGCCCTGTGTGTGCCAGGCCAGTGATCTGCCACGGAGCCACAGCCTCAGCCTGGGGTCGCCTGACTGGGTCTAACTCTTCATTTTCATAACACAGAAGATTAAACTCTTACACGTCAACTGATTTACTTAAGGTCCTCTGGTTACTCATGCCTAGGAATCATGTTATCTACTCCCAGG
This sequence comes from Dasyprocta punctata, assembly GCA_004363535.1. Taxonomy (NCBI): domain Eukaryota; kingdom Metazoa; phylum Chordata; class Mammalia; order Rodentia; family Dasyproctidae; genus Dasyprocta; species Dasyprocta punctata. The sequence continues at coordinate 64,776 of RJWM01004220.1, read as the reverse complement.
GAATTTATTTCTTTACAATAATAGATTATGTTTTGCTATTTTAAAAGTATATGCAAATACATACCTTTTATTGATGAATATAATAATGGCATTAAATTCAATTACTTGTTTCTATAGGTAGAGAAGCTGTATTTCCAGACGTTAACTAGTCTTCTAAAAGTCAGTTTACCTAGAAAAGAATATTCAGAATATTTCCAAAGTTTCTTTCTTTTTTTTTTTTTTTTTTAGCGGCACCGGGGATTGAACTCACGACCTCACACCTTCCAGGGCAGGCGCTTAAGCCACTGAGCCAAACTCCCAGCCCTGGTTTTTTGAGGCGGGGTCACACTATGTAGCTCAGGCTGGTCTTGTGCTCAAGTTATAGCCCAAGCAGGCCTTGAACTCACAACGCTCCTCCTACCTCAGCCTCCCGAGTGCTGGGATTAAAGGTGTGTGCCACCACGCCTGGTTTCCAAACTAGATTTCAAGATCAATGATCTTGAAAAACTTTAAAAATAGGTATTTAATGTTCTATTGTTGTTACACTAAGATTTATAATAAAAAATTTAAAAACCGTAGAATCTTCAAATTGATTTTTCCTAAGGCAGGGTCACTTTTATTTGTTCTCTGAAATTGTTTATTCTATTTTTAACTATCAGGTCACATAAATTTTAAAGAAAAGAAAATCTGGATAAATGCTTCCAGAAAAAATGAGGTGAAAATTAGAGTTTTCACAGCTTTATTGTCCCTTTTTTACATGGTTTAATTCTGGATTTTCTAATGTGAGATTATGGAGTGATTTAAAGTCATGTTAATCATTTTAATGTTGTCAGTTGGAGAGGAAAATGAAATAGCTGAATTTATGCTAAAAATAAATCTTCCAGATTTGCTGGATTGCACGGCGTTTGAGTGTAAACAACGTCCCCCCTCTTGGAAAGCCGAGCCTGCATGGCTTTGGACTTTTCTGAGAAATTGTTCCAATCGGCTTTTTAAGCTGCATGTCGGATAATTGTTTCCACAACTAGCACAGATTGGTTTTCTCAAAAGAACAAATGAAAATGAAGGTTCTATCCAATTAAAATAAGACTATTAATAGCATGCTGTGTGGGAAAGGGAAGCCTATCTTTCAGAGGCCTGTGCAGTTTATCACAGAAACACGGATTTTTACAGCAACGGCAATGGTTGCTTGAAAAGTTTAAGATTTTGAGTGGAAAGAGGCTGTTCCTCAGCTGCCTCTGGCAGGAGGCCTGGCCCCCTGGCAGTCAGAGGCAGGGTCCCCGCCTTGGTTCCACCGACCTCGCCGTGCCCGCAAGGTCTTTCCTTCAGCGGGGAAGCGCGGGGATGGGGAGGGAGAGGACAGCGAGGGCCCTGAAAAGCCGTGTTTCTATACGGCAACCCTCCATATCCTTACACTAAAGACACCAACGGCCACTGCAGACGGAGGCCTTTCCATCTGACAGCCCCGGGCGAGAGGCTGGGGATGTGGCCCTGGACCCACACAGGGACGGCCCCAGTGCCACGGTGGCCGCGGCCCGGGGGGCTTCATCTGCCTGCCGAGGCTGCCCCGCTGGCCGTGCACCTGCTTCCCCGACCCCGCAGCCGGGCCACCCTCCTCCTCTCTTTCAATCAAATCCTTCCACGTCTTAGGCGTGTAATATACTCACATTCTCTTCTCATTCTCTAACATTAGACCAAGATTATCAAAGCTTCACAAGGAAAAAGTACATTTAAGATTTCCTCGCAGTTATTTTTATGACACAGCTAAAAGGAGAAAAGATAAGCACCGTATGAATAGATATCCAGCTTTAGAATGATCTTACTCTGACCCAAGAGTGGCTACATCCACCTTTTGTTAAATAATTCATTGCAGTATGAGTGATGCCCTTTGACATTTCTGATTATTATGCAGTTAAACCACTTATAATATTTCAGTTCAAATCAAGAAAAATACCTTCATGAATTTTTACTCAAACTTTAAGACTTGAGGCTATAATGAAGTAGCTCTCCCATGAGTTAATGCATTTCTCTTCAGCGGCCCACTCGTTCTACCTTTGTACAAAGGGGCCAAAGGCCGGAGAAGGAGAGGTCTACCAGTTACCCTTTCCAACATCGCACAAGTGAAGACCTTGTGTAGGCAGATTCCCAAATGTGGGCCCCCGGACACCTGTATCAGGATGTACTGGGGTTTTGGTTGTTTTTAAAACTAATTCCCAGTTCTATTAAAAAACCCAAAAATCCAAAATTATGAAAGCAGGGTTAGCAATTATATGTGCGAAAAGCAGAAATACTGCCGTAAGGTAAAAAGCCTGATGGACAGAGGATGAGAAAGTTCATGCATGAGGACATACTTTTGTGGCCAGCACAGAACCATGGAGTTTCTGTGAAAAGAGGAGTGATAAATGGGTCCAGAAGCCTCTCTGCAGTGGCCCTAGCACTCACACAAGTTCTGCATGTGCTGGGAAACAAAAGAAAAATATTTTACTCATGTAGATTTTCAGTAATATTTCACTTTGAATGTATCCAAAAGAACAGAGCATATTTCTAGTAACTAATTTTAATGATATATTCAGAGTATAAATTATCTTTCAAAGTTGAGCTTCTTTCATGAGAAGTTATAAATGAAATCTTTGCAATAATGACTCTACTGCAATATAAATGTTCATTGTATAAAGTTGAAATGGCATAGAATGTTCTCTAGGGTAAAGCACATGCCGGAGCCACGAAGCAGGTCAGAGCACAGTTCTCTGACTGAAGTCTTAAGGTTATGTTCTCCAGATGGAAATATACCTACTTTGTGGGAAAATATATACTATGGTATCTTTAATATATATTTAAAACTATATAGTTAAGACATGATCAGAGTGCTAAATTAGCAGGTGAAAGGTTGAGAAGCAATAGGATATTGATGTAACCTCAAATTACCTCTCAAAGATTACTTATTACTTACAAAGAAAACCTGTTGAATCTTGGCAGGCAGCACATAGCCAAGTTATCAAAGTGAACACGGCCCAGGGCAGGAGCGAGACAACAGTGTGTTCCTCTTAAAGGGCACCAAGCGGGACCCAGTGAGAAGGAAGACTGACCACGCCACGCTTTGGCGAGGACATGGAGCAGTGAGAATCCGTCTTGCTGAGATGGAGGTGAATTGTTACAGTTGCTTTGGAGAACTGTATAACACTATCTAAAGTGAAATATATCTGTTTATACCAGCAATTTCATTCCTCAGTACTTATCCACCAAAAGATATATATGACTGGATGTAGATTTTTTTCCCCCAACAGTCCCAAACTGGAAATAACCCATATCCAAATGGACAAATGCAGACGACAGTGTACTGTGATACCACATCATAGGCATGGTGAGATATGGTAAAAAAACACAAAAGTCAGCTATGATTTATCATATACAATTTCAAAGTCTGTAAAATTAACTTATAATGTCAGAAGTCAAAACAGCATTTACTTTGGGGCAGAAGATTGTTGTGGGTGTGGCATGATGATGGTTTCCGGAGTGTTGACAATGTGTCTTTATTTCATCTAGCTGGATAATTCATCGCATGTATTTGTCAGATATATGCATGTCATAATAAGCAAGTCAAATAATCCACATTAAAATTTTTATCAAAAACTAACACTAAACACAGACATAAACAAATGTTTATGATTGGTATAATCTAACATTATAAAGACACCATTCTTGTCAAATTAGTCTATGGATTAAGTGCACCTACTGGCACGTTTCAGCAGGATTTTTTGAGGAAATAAACAAAACTGTTTCAAATATCATATGGGAAAATAAAAGTCTATGAGTAACAAGAATTATAAGTAACAGTGAAAAGGGAGACTCATGATGAAGTGCATAAAGACATTCCGTAACAATATTTTTTTGTCAGGTAGCAAAATAAAATTGTATGGCTCTAGCACAGGAACAAAAAATCCATGGAATTCAAAATTAAGGCCCAACTAGAGTACAATTTAATACAGATAGAATATATCTATTACAAATTAATGAGATTATGTAAAGAAAAATTACATTGCAGAAAATGTAAACAAAAATAAACTCCATATGGATTAAAATTCTAAGTGTGGTGGCTAAAACTTAAGACAAGTGGAAAAAATAAAAGAGAATATATTTTTGGCATATAGTTTGTGAATATCTTATTGAGAAAAAGAGGATGCTAAATAGAAAGATCAGTCAATTCTCTCATAGATAGATCCAAAGGGGAAGTCTGAATGGCTCACGGGTGTGAGAACCGATGAGTGCCATGACCAGTAATCATAATACAGTAGTGAAATACTCTTTTTTGGCTCAGCAGACTAGACAAATGCAGAAAGCTGAATGCTAATGGAACCTGGCAAAGAGAAGGGAAGGCTCATGCATGTGCTGGTGATAAGGCAGACTGATTCCAACACTGAACATTCTGGAGTTCAATCAAAAATTACCTAATGAGAAGAGCATTGTTTGCCCAATGGCAAATATATTTAGAAAACAACTGCACTCGTGTGTGGGTGTGGATACCCTCAGGAATTCACTCAGCACGTTTGCTACTGAATGGGAGTGAAGACTAGGGGGAAAGAGAAGAACAGGGGCCCTGAGGTGGCCGGAGACCCCAGTGGGCAAGGTGACTCAAAGGACCCAGTAAAGTCTGCACCTGTAATGCAGGTGAGAAAGGGAGAAAAAAAAAATGAAATCCTCTTTACAAACCCTCCTTCTCCTCTGCTTTCAGAGATGGTTAACGGTAAGAGAGAAATCGAAAGAATAATGCTTTTAATTTTATTATCTCTAAGTTTTGCAAAGGGAGAAAAAACTATTGGAATATGTACAGACTAGTAATTTTCCCTATGCACCCAAAAGTAAAAGTGTTGATCAGCTTTATCATTTGAAATCTTACTCTTGACTTCTTTCCATCACCAGGCACTGTTTCCAGTAGTTCCATAAGGAGATGAGACTTCATTTCCAGAACTGTAGTAGTTTAGGCAGCTTATTATATTCTTCAGTGTAGTGGCTATGAAATATGCAGAACACTTGCACTTAGTTTATAAAATGGGAGGGAAATTTGCATCAAGTTAATTCAGCATAGTTCTTGGCATGTAGCAACCTCTCAGTAAGTATCAGTTGCTAGTTTAGATTTTGCTAGAAAATGCCCTTACCTCCAGGATTTTCCTTAGTATTCTAGCTTTATCTAGGCAGATCTACTTATTATAACCTTCATGAACCAGTCAGAATTCCAAGCTTCTCATACATGCAATAATCTTTCTGAAAATTTTGTTTTTTCATTCTCTCTCTCAGAATGCTTCAAATGTATCTTCTCCCAACAGACTTTCTGAAAATCAAATAAAAGAAAACTGCCATCTGTGATCGAATTTTAGAAAACTTTTTTTCTAATCATTGCATGTTTTTACTATCAATACATGAATTTGAAAATGGTTGAGTAAATGCTGTTCTTACTAGGAAATACTCCTAAAGAAGATTAGCATTATTACAAAAATGACCACAAATATTAATGTGGAAGGAATCTATATAGAACAATAGACCAGATATTTTTCTGTTCCTTTGTACAGTCACTTCATATTTCAAAGTTAAAATTGGGAGAAAAGTTTATAAGCTAGCTGAATCAAAAACAACTAACAGTATGAGCGCTTTGCTTATTCATCAGGAAACTAAACCTGATAGATGGGTGGGGGGTGTTCCCTTGTCAAAAAATAAGCAGTTAAACATCTTCAGGCCAATGTAATAAGTGTGCTGTGTATGCACTGATTGATAAGTAAATCCCTGAGGTAATGCTCTAACTTGCCAAATGGACAAGGTTTTGCACAGACTGTGTATTCTGTTCAGTGATGACTCAGGGACTCTGAACTCCTGCTGCTCTTGAACTTTCTCTGCATTTGAGCAAGCTTTGTATTTTAGGATGCCCTGTACTTATTCATGAAAGAACACTGCTGGAAAGACCTGTTCTTGGACAGAGTGTGTAGTGAATGAGCCTTGTGATTGTTTGTGAGTAGCATCTCCAGGAGATACCACCTAAATACACTGTCTGCTGGAAGATCAGTAATGCACTCCATCTCAAATCAAACGAGCGCGCGGTGCTGAAAACCCACAGGCAGCATCATTTGTGCCAGAGCATTTTGACAGGCGATACAGACTCCCTTTGAAACTGGGAAGAAAGAATGCAATTATATACCCTTTGCAGTGTTCTTTGATACTACTGTATAGTGACTCCTGTTCCTTAGAAACTGACCTCCAACATGACCCCAACTTGATTCACTTGGACAATAAGAACCTCTAGCAATTCCTCCTTCTCCGCTAACTCTCGGCCTCTGGCGAGACTGCCCGGTGCACCCCGCTGTGCTCACCATTCCCCCTGTGCTCCAGAGGCTGCCCTCGTTACCCACACGACAGCAGCAGACACCTGCCGAGTGCTGGCTCCTGCCAGGTGTGCACCTGTCCTTGCTGGGGTGGACACAGGCCTCACCTTAGCTGATCCACACACAGGGGCAACTGCAGAAGGCGAGCACAGCTGGTCGGGGGAGGCTTTTCAGAAGACCTCCACGCAGGTGCTCAGGGTGCTAGGAGATGGATCTGGGGCTGAACGCATTGCAGTGCTTTACGGTGAGAGCTACTCAGAGTCGCAGCTTGGATTTTAGTTTTTCCAGGACTGAAACAGCCAACGAGGGAATCCTGGTGGCAGCCAGATAGCAGCGGCAGGCAAGCTGTCTTTTTGGGGGAACCATTGGTGGGTCGCAGGGACCCAGCCTTGTAACAGTGTAATTCAAGAAGTCAAGAAATTCCATTCCTCATGTTTAGGGTACCGAAGTGGTCAGTGTGGACAGGAGAAAGCAGCGTTCCCCAGATCAGAACAAGACTGCTTTCAAGATGATCAGCAGGGTGGGCCAGAAAACCAGGATTGCAAGTGTCTTCCTCTCTCCTCTTGGCCTAAAGCAGATGCCACACAATTCTTTGTCAATTTTCCTTTTTTATCTCATTGGTTTCTGCTGATGTGTAATAAGCAGCATATTCGCCTGAGCAGTTCAGGTTATAGGTTGGATTATCCACCCTCCACCACCCCATATAAAGAAGGTTTTTTGAGGTCCTGACCCCCTGTACTTCAGAACAAGACCTTATGTGGAGATAGGGTCACCACTGACATAATTAGGATGAAGTCGCCCTGGAGCAGGTTCTACTCCAGTGTGACAGGTGTCCTCCTAGGACAGTGTGAAGATGGGAGGAAGAAGATGGCCTTGTGGAGACTGAGGCAGGCATGGGATGAGCCACTTGAGGCTACCAGAATCTGGCAGAGATGAGGAAAGATCCTCTACTATAGGCCTCAGGGGTGCCTGACCCTATGGACACCTTCGTGTCCACATTCAAGTCTTCGGAACGGTGTGAGAATGAAGTTCTGTTGTTTAAGGCGCACACTTTGTGACACTTTGCTGTGGAAGCCTTAGGAGACTAATCCATGCAGTAAAGGTGAAGACTGTCTTTGCAATTGCTTCTGTATCCAGGGCCATATGAAGGGTGCTTGGGACAAATAACTAGATCTCTATCTGCCTTTTCTAGGTTTCAAGTTCCAGGAGGTCAAAGGCTGTGCACAGCTCATCTTAGTCGCCCTAAGAGAAAGTGTCCTTCACAGAATGGACCTTGTGGAAACACATAGGCTCCTGAGCTTTATGCTTTTAGTATAGTCTATTTTTATTCCAATAAAACACTGGGCAAAATAATGGAAACAATGTGACCCAGGACATGTGAAGTCAGTCTATTTACATTTCTTCTCCCTGATTTTTACCTCCAGCTCATTGACAATGTCCTCTTTATTACTGTGCCTGAAATACTGCAAAAAAAATGAAGGCAGTTCCCCAGGAGGGCTGCGCATCTCTGTGAGGAGATGCAGCGGGTCCCCGGTTCCCAGCAGGCTCCTCCCTCATCGGTGTATAAACTCTGGAAAGATTTGGTTTATGTTAGCAAACCTGGCTGCTTCCTGAGTTCTTCCCTCACCCCCATCCAACATCTTCTAGCGAGACAGGCAACAGACAGCTTGCTTATTGCTCCAGCTACTGGCAGCCTCAGTACTTTGAGGAAGTTCACGTTAGAGAGTTTATCGCCTTGTAATAATAAAGAAGAATAAGAGAAAGTCATTGGAAACAAGGCGATCTAGCCTGAGCCGGAACGATCACGACTCCGAGAACAGAAGCCGCGAGCGCGGCGCTGCCGTTGCTGTAAACACACCCTCACTTCGCTGGCAGATGCTTCGCTTAAATAAACGCAATCGGGATTTGGGAAGATTCACCTTGGCAGAAGCTGGGGTTCATGAGCGCTCACTAATCTCCTTGTGTCCTACTTGCTCTTCCAGCTGCTCTGGAAAATTCGCTGGCGAGGCCGTGCGGGGAGCAGGCTGCCCGCAGCACGGTGAGGTCCTGCCGGGCTCGCACCCGGGGTGTGCAGGCTGGGTCACTGTGTACCACGAGCCACGCGTACGCACCGCTGCTTTTCGTTTCGTGGTTCTCTGTCATCCCTGCAAAAACGATGCTTACAGAAATCTCATAGCAACTTCCCATTGCGGTCACCCTAACTTTGAGCTCTCTGTCACATTTGAGGCCACAGTATCACTTCGGTTATCGAAAACTGAAACTGTACTAAGACAGTTCAGTAGGTCGAGGGGAGGCTGGCAGAACCTCCCAGAACTTGAGAGCGGGTGTGGAGGTGACTCCTACAGAAGGCAGTGCCTCCTCCCGCTCCCTTCTCGGCTCCCGGCTTCCCTGCCCTGCCCGCCTCTCCCTGCATCCTCACCAGCAGAGCTCCGGTCCACCCTGGCTCCCAATTCTCTGCGCGTTTTCATTTCGAAGGACCACTGCTGTCTGACGCCAGTGTGCGTCTTCCCTCGGTTCCTCAGGGCGACAGCACGGGCATCTTCAGCTGTCCAGCATGGCCAGATGGCCACACTGCCGTCCAAACGGGCAAGAGGACAGCTGTGGCCCAAGGCTGCGTCATGCTGTGGAGAAGACGAGACCTGAGACAGGCGACGCTTCCATAATGTGCTTCAGAAAGAGCTCGAAAGATGCTTAGCAAAAGCTGTATTGTAAACTTAAGTTCCACCTGGCCTCTCACCTGGTCATACCATCTAATCCATCCGGAAATTGCTTCACAATTTTTTTTTTGTGGCTACCAGGAATCGAACTCAGGACCTCCCATTTGCCAGGCAGTGTATCCCTGGTCCTGCTTCATAATTCTGACAGAATAGTTTCTAATATCTGGAAAAGTGAAAACATATATTGACCTATCAATCCATGAACGGGATATTATTTCACTGGGTGATTAGCAGTGACGTACTATCTTCGTAAAAATAGGTGAAGACATTCCCATGTTGGGCAATCAGTCATGATTCTTCTGATACACAAGTTTTCTGGTCTTACTCCTCTTAAAAAAAAAATCTGCTGCTTGTTTTACAGTTCCTGAGCAAATTCAAGGTAGGTCTTTAGACAACCGAATTCTGACATATATTAGATTTTTTCCATATTAAATTTTCCTGTGGTGCCCTTGTTAAACTTGCCCTCCTAAGTACAAGGTAAGGACATGATATGAACAATGTTCTACTTGATTAAGTTGCTTTGTCCTTGAAACAGTGACTCACCTTGGCACACGCGCTTCACACAGAGACACAGGCGCGTGCACAATAAATCATTCACTGACAGAGATGCAGAGCCTTTGCCTACGAAAACCCACGTGTAGGATTTATCTGCCAACTAAGCCAACTAAAATACTCTGTATTTATAAAAATAAGGACAATAGGTAGATTATCTTCTTCAAGGGTTTAGCAATGATTCTGATTTAGTATCAGCTCATACCGATAGCTGACAAATAGCCTGCACATGCAATATGTATATTACGAGTTTTAGAATCATTCTTTCTGTCTCATATAGTGCCTACGAGCTGGCAGGGACTGAACCAGTATTTGCTGCATGGACGCAGATGAAGAATTTTGGAGTATAATAGAAAGAGCATGGAGAGAATAAAGCAGTAGCAAATTCCTAGTTAAAATCAGTCCTCGTGGGCATCACAGAACCCAGGCAGCTCGTGCCGTCCGTGTGGCCTGGAGCTCAGAGCTGGATCAGCAGATGCAGGTCCGCACCGCTGGGCGGGTCAGCTCTCCATCGCTGTCACCGAGCACGACCCAGGCTGCCTCCCGAGTGAAGGGCTTTCATTTGGTTCACGGCTCGCGGAGCTTGCCGTCCAAGCTGGGGGCTGCCCGTCGCTTCGCACTTCTCAGGCCTGGACGGCAGCGGTGGGCAGACACACCCGACCGGTCACTCATGTCACTTCCCAGGGCGCGCAGGACTTGGGGGGCCGCGGGCCCCTTCCGGGGCTTGACCCCCAGTGACCCCAGGCCTTCCATTCTGCCCCCACCTTTCACAGATTCCGACACCCCCAGTGCCGCCGCCTGAGGACCCAGCCCTTCCCACGGGGGCCTTTGGGGGCGCTCCTCCTCCTCATCACCCGCAGGCGTCAAGTGTCTCTCTGCGACCACGAGCGCGGGCCTCGGCTCCGGAGGTCGGGACAGCGGAACTCAGCGGGAAACGATGTCCACAAAGACCACCGTCCGTGCCACAGTCAGAGGGCAGCGGCGGCAGGGGCCGGCGCGGATCTTACAGAACCAGCTCTGAAGCGAAGCTTTCCTTAGGGAGCTTTGAGGCTCCGCCCAGCTTAGTGACCTGGAAGGTGGGGCTCAGTCATCGTCCAGCCCATTGAAAGTCAGGCAGCTGCAGAGAGAAAGCAGGAAACGGTACAAAGCTATTCAGGGAGAGACACAAGACGGAGTCTCAGAGAGAATTCTATCTCTGCATTTCTCATGGATTCTATTCAGAGAGAGAGAGAGAGAGCAGAGAGAGTCGAGAATTATCTAGGGATATCTTAGCAAATATTTAAGTAATTGACCAAAGCACAATAAACGGTGTATTTTTCATGGAAGTGTAACCTCAGGTCTGCCATGGAGAGAGAGATGGGTAGAAGTAGCTGGCAGGCGGGCATGGACTGTACTAGAAAAAGCATCAGGGAAGGGATTCTGGCTTTTATATCCGCAGTATCCTAACTCCTTGAGCTTCTGTCGACTGATACTAAAATTACTAACTTCAGTCTAGATGGTTCGTGAGTCTCTGATTTTTTCTTTTTTTTTTTTTTTTTTTTTTTCGGCACCAGGGATTGAACTCACAACTTTGCGCCTGCCAGGGCAGGCGCTTAAGCCACTGAGCCAAACTCCCGGCCCTGGTTTTTTTGAGGCAGAGTCGCACTATGTAGCTCAGGCCGGCCTTGCGCTTGCGTTGTAGCCCAAGCCGGCCTCGAACTCACAACGCTCCGCCTACCTCAGCCTCCCGAGTGCTGGGATTAAAGGCGTGCGCCACCACTACCAGCTGAGTCTCTGTTTTTAAAATCTGCAATTCTAGGACTTGGAACTTCATCGGCTGCCCTTTTAAAATAAAAGTCTGGCTGGGTATGGTGATGCATGACTGTAATTTCAGCACTTGGGAGGCTGAGGCAGGAGGATTGCTGCCAGTTTGAGGCTAGCCCTGGCTACACATTGAGCTGAAGTCTTGCTTGAACTATGTAATGAGATCCTGTTTCAAAACAAACAAACGAACAAACAAACAAACAAAAAAACCAAACTAAAAAGTCTGGCCCTTCCTTACCTGCATTATGCTGAATCCTAACCAGACAAATTTCTAGGAAGGTGGAGAGGATTAAGCTAATACAGCAATTTCTGGGCGGGAGAGGAATCGGGGTGCATTGGGGGGGGCTGCTGGGGACAGCTCGGTAAATCCATCAGGAAGCAACCAGGGAAGTAATGAGTCTCTAATCACATTCCAGATACTGATTGTGTTTGTGTCATTTTAAACTTAATACCGCTTTCACACTTACTCGCATATTTGGAAGTTTGCCTTCTCTTCTGTAAAAGCCCACCATTTCTCCCACTGTAAAAGACCCAGGACCACACAAAGCCTGCGTGGGGTCCCACACACAAGCTTTTGTGAATCCTTGGTCCTGGCTTCTTCTTTGTGACTGAGTCATTGATAAAGAGTTTTCTGGTCTCCCTCTCTCGTGAATGCTTCCGCAACCGTTGGCAATGAGCATTCCACCTCTCGGTGAGCGCCCGGATCCCAGGGCCGTCCCGCGTGGTGTCACACCGAGGCACGAGGGGACTGACAGCCACTTCTGAGAGAGCAGCTCCGCCTTTAAGGCACAAGCTATGCCACTTCTAAGCGTAACACTTTGCATATGTGGATGTCTAATTTAGGTCAACATTTTTATACTATTCAAGGAAGAGCAAAGATTATTTTGGGGAACTGGTGTCCCCTAATATGGCCTGGAAGGATTCTCTCTTCAGTTTTTGCTGACCTCCCCCATTCCCACCCTGTTGGAGAGAATACTTTGGTTTATAGAATAAATGACCTTAACATCTTGGGGAAAATGTTTAAGACGGATTCATAAGCAAACCCAAGAGAGCATATTAAATTGTACCCGAGATCTATCATTGTCTGTGGCTGGAGTACGGATGGGAAAACGCTGATGCTAGAGAAAAAATTCCTCTCTGATAAGACTAGTTTCACTTACACATGGATACACTTATTTTTAGAAGGCAACAAGGAGAAAGTTACTTGACATTGATCTTTGCCATGATTTTTTTTTAAATAAAACCTCTAAAGTACAAAGCAAAAATAAGCAAATGGGTGGAACTACATCAACTAAAAGATTCTCAGCACAAAGAAACCACACACGAAGTGAAAATGCAGCGTATGTAACGCAAAGATATTTTCACATCATATACCTGGCAGGTGGAAAACATCTAATGCATATAAAGAACGAATACAACTTAACAGCAAAAGCAAATAATACAGTAAAAATGGGCAAAGGACCTGATCAGGCATTTTCCCAAAGAAACATACAAAAAGCTTGAAAAGGCAGTCAATATCGCTAATCATTGATAAACACGAGTGAAAACCACATTGAGATATAATCTTACACTTATTAGGATGAACATTATTAAAAAGTCAAAAGATAACAAGTACAGTTGGGCATATAGACAAAAAGACCTCTATTTTGGGAATGTAAGTGGCCGCTACCAATATAGAAACCAGTATGAAGATTCCTCAGAAAAATAAAATCAAAACTCTCATATGATTCAGAAATCCCTCTTGTGGATATACATATAAAAGAAATGAAATCAGTACATCCAAAAAGGTATCTGCATTTCCCGGTTCCTTGTAGCATCACTCATAATAGTCAAGGCGTAGAAACAATGTAAGTATGTTTTGGAAGAAGAATGGACAAGGAAAACAGAGTAAAGTAAAATATTCAGCCGTATGGAGGAGGAAATCTCATTGTTTGCAAAATCAAGGATGAAGGTCAGGGACATTTTATTAATTTAAGTCAGACAAAGTATGACAGAGGCTGCACACGGTCACTAATATGTGGAATCTAAAAAGGATAAAAAAGGCGAACTAACGCAAACAGAGAATGCTCACTGTTGCGGACGAAGGGCAGAAGAAAGGGGAACTTTCGGGTCCAAAAAGACAAACTTTCACTTAAAAGGGAAACAGGTGCTAAGGATCTAATATGCAGAACCGCGACTGTGGTTAAGGATATTTTGCTGCATTCTTGAAATTTGCTAAGAGGGTGAATCTTAAGAGTTCCTATCCAGAAAATGAATAAATAAAAAGGTAATTGCTTAAGGTGATGGATACATTAAATAAATTGTAACAATTATTTCACAATGCGTATGGTTACCAAATTGTAAGATTTTACACTTTAAATGTATATAACTTTATTTTCAATAATACATCAATAAAAACAAAATGGAAAGGTGGAGAAAAACCTTTCAGTCAGTGTGAGAAACAGACAGGTAAGTGAAGAAAAGCAAGAATGAGAATAATGGGATACTTTCTGTCAGGAATGATCCAAGCCAGAATGGAGTGGGACAGTGTTTAAAGAATTCCAGGAGAATGAAAAAAAATTGTTAGCCTAGAATTATAGGTGCAGAAAAAAACTTATTTTTGAGACAGTCTCTTTATGTAGTCCAGACTGGCTTGGATTCACTCTGTAACCGAGGCTGGTCTTGAACTGGCATCTTTCCCCCTGCCTCAGCTTCCTGGGTGCTCAGATTACAGATTTGTGCCACCACGCCCAGCAGAAAAAAAATTTTTTTTTAAGTAAAGGTCAAATAAAGACTTTTGGGGATTCACACGCATACACACACATACACGCACACACAGACAATGGTTTAAATTGGTAACACAGCTTGCATGATTTATTAAAGGAAGTCTTCCAGGCAGTAGAAAATTAACACCAGATGGAAATCTGGATCTATACAAATAAAGGAAGATTTGCAGAAATAGTAAATATGTATAAATATACAATGTATTTTTAAAAGTCTCTTAAAAAATTGTTTAGAGCAAACCTATTAAGATACAGTGTGGGATTTATAATATGCAGAGGTAAAAGGTATGTCAGTAGAGGTGAAATCTTTGCAGGAAATGAATGGCAGTACCCTGAGCTAAGGGTCCCTTAATGGAGTTGTATAATATTACGTAAATGAAGCAAGAAGACATACACTGTCAAAATTAAAATAACTGTAGAGATTACCTAAGAATGACTGGAAATGAGACATTAGAAAATATCGCATTAAACAAATAGCATTAGAGTAGAAAACCTATCAATAGATCAAAGTGCACACTAGGATTTTGTTGTATAGTAAATATTGCATTTGAAATCAATGGGCAAACAAAACATCCCCCAGTCAACATTGTTTTTATATAACTGGATCATTTTTAAATAAAATGATGCTTCTGATTTTTTAAGTTAAGTTATTTCAAGTGTGGATTCAAGATTAAATGTAAAAACTTAAATATGCACAGAGTAAAAGGAAATATGGGTAAAGAATTTATAATCTAATGAGAACAATATGTAACCATAACGACGCAACAACTGAAAACAAAACATTTATTAAACTTAAATTCAAAAATAAATGAAATGGCACATGCCTATAATCCCAGTACTCATGAGGCTGAGGCAGGAGGATTGCTGAGTTTGAGGCCAACCTAGGCTACAAAGTAAGTTCAAGGCCAGCCCAAACTACATAGCAACAGTGTGTCTCAAATAAATAAATAAATGACAAATTTTTACTGTTAATTGCCTAAGTCATGAATACCTGACAATTAGATCCTTAATACATTGATTCTTTAGAAAAAATAAAAAGGGGAACATACCACAGGAAAAATACTTACTTGTACACACATAAATAATATACAAATAGATATACATAATAAAAATATTCAACCTTAATAGTGAGCTAAAAATGTCAAATTGAGAAAACATTTGTATTCAATGTAGATTTTTCTCTCAATTTTTGTGAGAATGTAAGGAAAAAGTGAATCTCATGGAGAACTGATAAGAAGTTAATGGATGCAACTTTCTATCAATTTACCTGAAGGCAAATTTGGAAATATTTATCAAACATGACATTGATATGTTTACTAAAATGTAACAATTATTATTATTATTATTTTTTTTTTTTTTTGGTACCGGGAATGGAACTCACAACCTCGTGCTTGCCAGGCAGGCACTTACACCACTGAGCTAAATCCTCAGCCCGTGTTTACTAAAATGTATCTTGGAAATAAAATATATTTTATAAAGAAAGAATTAATCATGAAGCAATATTTTTAAATGCATTAATAAATGACAAAGTTCAGATAACAAGTTTATACATACAATATTTCTTATTATAAATGTATACATTAATGTGCAAAACAATTATGAAACATATAAGGGAATATTTTAAGAGTTACTTGTGAATGGTTTTGTGGATATTTTTCTTCTATCTGCGTCATAAGATTCTATCATTAATGTGATTTCATTTTCTATTTAGAAAAATAACAAAACAAAACAAGTGTGTATTTTCCCAGAGTAGGCCTACGACAAAGCAGTGACCTCTGGGGAGTTAACAGACACTGCTGTAATTTCTGAGGTTGAGGTGCTGCATTTTCAATGCGATGGGTCCAACACGTCACAACCTGCAAGAATGCTCTTCATGACACCAAGCAGGTCAGTTTCAACATAACATCTTTCCCAGGGCAATCTTTCCATAAAAACTTTAACCAGAGTTATACCCACTACTATGTCCCTCCATGGGCAAAGTGCAAAACTCAATTATACATTTTGAAAATTAATTAATAAGTCACCACAGATTTTTATTTTTTTGCAAAAAAGCAATTCTTTAGCTATGAAAATACAGTGACAGAGCCGGGCGTGGTGGTGCACGCCTTTAATCCCAGCACTTGGGAGGCTGAGGTAGGTGGAGCGTTGTGAGTTCGAGGCCGGCTTGGGCTACAACGCGAGCGCAAGGCCGGTCTGAGCTACATAGTGCGACCCTGCCTCAAAAAACCAGGCCTGGGGAGTTTGGCTCATTGGCTTAAGCGCCTGCCCTGGCAGGCGCAAGGTTGTGAGTTCAATCCCCAGTGCCGCAAAAAAAAAAAAAAAAAAAAAAAAACAATACAGTGACAGCATTGCTGTTAACAAGCATTTCATTCTTCAAGATGAAATCACTATTCGGCAATATTTTGCATTGTCCTCTGACCTAAGATTCCCGTCTGAGGCACTCCGCAGCCAGCGCGAACTCAAGCGGGCACTAGCCAGTGCGAATGCGCAAGACTGGGGAGACTCCCGGGCCCCGCAGAGAGGGCGAGGAGAGAGCTGGGGTGTGAGGAGGCAGACTGGGCCCCGGGAGGACTCTGCTTGACCACCAAATAAACATAATCCAACTCGCTACTTTAGAAAATGCATTTTAGATTTTAAAAAAGCCCAGCGGGTCAAAGGTCAGCATGCCTGCTGGGGTGAGAAATCACTCTGGTGAGACCCAAGCTGAAGGCAGCGGCCAGGCCGAGGCCGGGGAGGGCTGCTCCCCTGGATGGAGGAGCTGGTGGCTCCGCCCAGTGCTGTCACCCCAGGGACAGCCCGCGTGGCTGGGTGCGTGGACTTCCGCAGAAGCACGCCACAGGGACCGCGCAGGTCTCTGTAGCATGGTAAGTGAACGCTTCTACTTCATGGAAAACTACTGAGGGGGAAATTACTACATTTAAAACTTTTAAGCCTTATATATTTTTGTTTGCTCGAAGTATTCTTTTCTCTTTTGGGGGGAGTGGCTCTGGGAATTGAACCAAGGCCCCAGTGCAGGCTAACCCCCCCCCCCCCCCCCCCGTATACCGCTGAGCTAACCCCCCAGAACCAAGGTAGTCTTTTCTTTTACACTGCCAGCCATGAAGTTGCACAGAAAGTATAAATGAGAGTTTTATGTTACAGCTTGTATCTAGACGTCCCGGCAAAGTGTCCTGTGATCATAGGTGGGAGTTTGGCAGTGGCTGGACTAGGGTGCGTGAATGTGGGTTAAGGGTGTGTGATACCTAAATGGGTTTAGCTTAGTCGTGGGTCTGGATAATGGAAGCCCCACTCTGGGTGTGCGTGGCTTATAGCTGGGATGTAACATTAAGGGATAGAGGGATACAGGCTGCCTGCCACTCGTGGACTGTTTCTCCTCTGCGATGCCCCCTGCCACTTCACCCTGCCTTGGACCCAGCTGACTATGGTCTGAAACCTCTATAAACCATGGGCTGAAATAAACTTTAACTTTGTGTGTTGGATGTTTTTGTCTCAGCAAGAAAAGCAAATAAATCACTCAATTACCATAGTTTTCAAAAGGTTGGCTCAACAATCTCAGGAAGGGAAGATTCCATGGCCAATCTGGGGAAACTGCACGTGCTCCTGCCTTCTCTCTCTGTTCTGACTTTTGGGAGGATACGCACATTATAAATGCTGTCAGTTTAGCTCACTTCCATCAACTAAAGTTGAATGGCATCTAGTGATTTCATTAACTGAGCTTCTGCAGGGTTTTGACCTTGGGATTTCCAACTTTGTGACTTTTTACTCTTCTCTACAATCTTTGTTAGCCTGTCTTAAGAATTCACATTGCTGTCAAGAGAAAATTACTCCTAATTCTTTCAGATGTCAAAATCCTGTCATCGTCCCAGTGTGGCCCATAGTGACTCAGTAGAGAGGGTGAGGCTTCTGATTTTATTGTCGCTTTCCTTTGAGCTATCTAAGCACATGCATCTCCTGTACCTCTTTATAAACCAATGTCATTGTGGGTATTGTCACTCGATTGCCTGAATGCAGAATATGAGCTGTGTTTCTTTCTTCTGCTTATCAGGAAGATAATTCTACAACACCAATCTGTCAATCCACAAAGCTTTTAACATGCTCTTATCAGGTAGGTTATTTAACATACCTTTTTAAGATAAGTAAGTCAACTGATTGACTGTTCGAAGAACTAGGGTTGTTTTTCTTAGACACTCTGGAGATTTTTTTAAAAAAAATCTGGCTAGGAAAGAGAAGTTTAACATCACCTTGATGTCTCAATAAACATAAGGTCATCTGTTCCCCTTTCGCAGTCTCTCTGGACAGTGCTTAGCTCTCCCCTCCACAGGAAATGCTGTTCTTGGAAGCAGCCCAGAGCCCTTGCGTGCCTCCTGCATCCTTGTGGCTCTGTCGCTGCCAGAGTCTGCATGTGGCGTTTCAAGGTAATAAGAAACAAACAGGCGGACGTGAGCAACCCCACTGAGCCTTTCTGAGATGCCAGATGCCTTCACGTCACTCCTCACTCACAGCAAGAAAAAGTATCCGGTCAGTTAGGGTTGGTAGATTCGTGAGAACCAGGAGCCGCTTCCAGAGCAGGACTATCTTCAGCTTCATCAGCAAAGCTCCACAGAGAGCATCCAGGCTGTGCCCTTGTGCTGGCTGTGCTTCAGCTGGGGCTCCAGCTCTGCCACCCCCAGCAGTGGGACCCAGGAGGGAATGAGATGCACCCTGCTTTCATCAGCTGAAATGTCCCTAACGGTGCTATGGCACGGTTCTATGGTGGCAGACTTACTAGATAAAGATAAAGGGAATCCACTGGTCTAGGGCCTTTATGGCATGAACCTGGTGATCGTTCCTCCTGGACTGACATGCACAGAGACCGTGTCTTCCTCACTCTCCCAGGACTGGTGTGCCCAGGATGTTTGGGGAACACGTGTGTCACAGAGTCACAATGGTCAGACTCATTGGCTATGCAAGGCACATACTGCGCAAGAATTACGATCCTATGGTTAAAAAAATGAAGTCGGCCAAAGTTTGAAATTTCTTGAACTGCCCTCACACTCTGAGCATCTCTTTTGAAGATAACAATATGCAATATAACAACCACAGTTAAATTCCTGTCATCCTGTTTTGAACCCCTGTATTGCTATTGTTTTAGGGGCTTGTTGTTGTTTCTTTTCCTTGTTTTTTTTTTTTGTTTGTTTGTTTTGTTCTGTTTTGTTTTTTTCTCTTTAAAATAAAATAAAAAAGAAAGTCAGGAAAACAAAATAATTGAATTCAACTAGAAAAAGAAGTGATCTGAACACCATTTGTATTCTTAAAAAAAAAAAAGTAGGAAAAAAAACAAAAACAAAAAACTGAGGACGGCAGCTCCGGCAAGAGACAAGGAGAATGTAAATAACTGTGATATTCCTGATGAGAGGGACAGGTCATGCAGGAAGAAAGCTTCAAATTATGGTTTTCAGATATTTTAGTTTTAGGATGGTCTTTGTTCTCACAGTTTCCAGCTACAAGGCAAATCTTGCAGTGTCTCTTTTTGGGGCCCTGTCTGACTGCCTTGTCCCTAAGCTACTGTTGTTCTGGCTCGAGGAGCCCACGATGGTCACGGGTTCCCTGAGAGTCACATCACAGTAGCAGCCTGAAATCAGCCAAGGTGGGGACATTTACACAGGAGGAACTGGCAAAGGTTCAGGCCTGCGCCCCCTAGCCCAGCTGCACGGATTTCCCGGCACCGCCTGGTCCCGCAAATCTGACTCATCCACTGCTGCTCACCACAGCCACTCACAGGCCCCGCTTCCTGCACGCACAGTGAGTGACTAACTGCACTTTCTACCAGGCCCTGAGGCCGGGTCTTGGCCCACTCTTGGCTCGAATAATGCTATTATTGTAACTTTACTGAAAAGAGTTGGCCACAAGAAGTGGAACTGGGTAGAATCTATAGATAGTAAAAACAGAGCCAGCCATAGTGGCTCACGTCTGTAATCCCAGTACTTGGGAGGCTGGGGCAGGAGGATCGCTGTGAGTTCAAGGCCAGCCTGGGCTACAAAGTGAGTTCAAGGCCAGCCTAGACCACATAGTGAGATCCTGTCTCAAAAGCAAATAAATAAATAATGGCAATAGTGAAAGTGTGATTCTCACTGATAGGTATGTTATAAAGCTTGGTAAATACAGACTGAACTAAACTAAATATTAGCTTTTTCCATCTGATTTGATCAATGCAGTCTTCTCCAGGATTGGGAGATTATCAGAGCTGCCCAACATTACTACCCGGCACCAGAATTTCAAGGGTCCATTTATCTTCAGTAAAATTATTTTGCTATGTAGATGAATCATTCATGAAAGATAGAAAAGGGTAAATTTTATAATCCTTATCTATAAAAATTCAGAGGAAGTCCAGAAAAATTAAGTTATCTGTTAAACTCACAGTGAGTTCATCTTAATTATAACTAAAAAAAATCACTTCTCAATGTTTTGCAAAATGTCTCCATTTCAACATAATATCTAGAGTAAGAAAATATGATCTTCATTTTCTGTGCTAATATTTTGAAAAAGCAGCATACTATGTTTTTCTCTTGTAGGCATATCATGTTCAAATAAACAAATGTCATTTTGAGAGAAAAGTGAACAAGATTGAAAAATTCGAATTTGAGCATTGTCACTCATGTTGAGAACAGCAACTATCCCAAAACACATAATTCTAGAAGAGTCATAAGAATTCTCAATTTGACACACACGTTCCTATAACACATCTTTATATTTGCATATTCTTTTACAGTTTCAAAATGCTTTAGTCTTTGCAGTCCCATTTCTATTTTCACAATATCACTGGGTAGCAAGGAGCATTGTTCCATTTAGCTACCGCTTGAGAGATTGTCAGTTGTTCAAACACATAATAGCTTAGCTAAATGGCTTCTAATCTGTCTTTCTTTAAAGTTGCCTCTTCAAAATGAGGGGAAGTACCTTGAGGGGAATTAATGGTTCTGTGTCTTTTATCATAATGCATTTAAAATACGGAAGCATTCAACGTATATTTCCATCACTCCTTGTGTGGAGAGAATGTTGAGATCCTAGGAAACTTTATTCGAGGAGTTAAATTTTACTCCTAAAATTTTATCCGCAAACCTAAGTTTCATGCCATAATGAAAAGGAAATCTCTTGCCTACTAATTCCCTGTTAAAATGTAGCCAAGAGTTTTAAGTCAAATCAAATATTAGTTCCTTAGTGCAAATTTTATTAGCATCTCTATGCACTTCCACGTTCTACTTTTTAAAACGGAGCTGGTAATAGCTAATTCACAGAATTGCCCAGTGGCGCATCTCCACCTTCAGTGCGTTAGAACAGTGTGGAAAATGGCCCATCCGAGCAGCTCACTGGGGTGACAGGTCCCCTGACTGTCAGTGTCGTGCCCACTTGCCCTCCAATCCCAGCACCTGGGGGACGAGCTGGGCCACACGGTTCCTGCGCTGTCAGTGTTTGTCCGGAGCCTGGTACACAGAAGCTCTCGCATTAGTTCCCCCTGGTTAGCTCAAGATAATGAGACTGTGCTGTGTGTGACAAAAGCTCGCGGAGGTGACACAGCCCAGAGGTTGTTATTTTGTCATTCTTTCTTTCTAGTGCAACTCATTAGCCTGCTGCTTACCGCTCACCTCTGTTCTCTAGGGACTGGGAAATTCAGTTATTAGATATTGGAAATTACTTCACGAATGCTGGGAATCCCAGAAATGGAGCATCCCCATTTGGAAAATATCCAAAGGCTAAAAAAAACAGGTATCTTGAGCAACAAAATCACCTTGTCACATAGGGTCGCTGTTCCGAATGCACCCTGTGGCTGGTTAGTCTCCACCCTACCGGGCACCATGCATTGTCTGGGCGCTTTCACAGTGAGGAGGCCTCCAGCTCCTCTGTGCTCCACTGACAAATCAACACAACATGTGGACTGACGTGTCCATCTTATCTCTGTGTGACCCTCAGGGACCCCCGCTTTCAGAGGTTGTCTAGCTCTCCCCTGTCTAGATCCAGCAGGGGAGAGCAGCTGAGGTTGCCTTCTCCTCCTCGGGCTCATCCTGCTGTGTATTCTAGCATGTTTGCTTGGAGTGGACTTACAGAGGGGCTCCCTTCTTTTCTTTTCTCCTTTCTTTTCTGCTTGCTTGCTTGCTTTCTTTCTTTCTTTCTTTCTTTCTTTCTTTCTTTCTTTCTTTCTTTCTTACCTCTCCCCTGACTCCCACAACTGTGAACAGAACTCAGATTTCCAGCTGACAACTTAAAACAACTCTCTCAGCTCCTACATACGAATTTCGACCACATCAAATATCCTTCCCACGACGTCTTTCTGTTCGGTCAGGTGACCCTTGAACGCAGGCCCGGTGACATACTTCCCATCCTTCTTGCAGCTGGCCTGTTAGGCTGCAGGCAATACAAACCTCAGAACTGTGCCCAGTGACACAACAGAACCTTTCCCAAACACAGCCGACCTCTGTCATAAGAAGTCACTGCAGGCAGCTTCCCGGTTAGGACTGCACAGTGTGACCCGTTGCTTCGCTTCCCCCTTTCAGTACAGGGGGCCCACTGCCCAACCTCAAGGTGGTCAGTTGAAGCCCCTCACTAAGAGACAGCTCCCTTCCTTCACAGTAGAGTGGCACGTGGGCCCCCAGCACCGTCCTCCATGAAGACAGCCTCCCCACCCTCCAGCACCGCAAACACTTCACTTCCAGAGCTGTGAGGCTGTCAGCCGACCTCCGCGTGCTTCACACGGGGTTGTGAACCTCTCCTTTGCAGTGCCGCGTGGCTGGCACAGTGGATTCCTCGGGAAGGAGAGACCATCTGGAGTCCAGCACTATAACACATCAGCATTATTGGTCATTCCTCAGAATATTTAATTGTGTAGCTACGTGACTTAATACAGGTGAGGTAATCTGTCTTAAAATCAGAAAAAAATACTTTTGAAAAATGGAGTCGTATGCAGAAACTCATTTTCCCAGGGCTGATACTATAATTTTGGATAAATTTTTGAATAGATTAAATCATTAGTTGATATAGTTCTGAATTCTCTCTAAGAGTAAAATTGTATTTCAGGTGATGTGAAGCTGGAAATGTTCACAATTTGAGTGTGAGACACCAGCAGGCAAGGCAATGCTGATAGGATATGAGAGGCCAGATAAACAGTGATTTCTGGTACTCCAGTTCTGGGAAGTTTGCCAGATTCCGACTGACTGCGCTGCAACCAGGACGTCCTGGTGCCTTGGTTGCCTAGCAACCCTTTCCCCCTCGCCTCCCTTTTTTCCTTCCAGAGGTGCGGAATACAAAGTCATCTGGGATTGAAGTTGGCAGATAAGAAAGTCAATTTCATTACATCAGCCAGGTCCTGTTTGGCACAGACAGAGTCTGCACTTTAATGCCTGATGAGTCCAAATGCAAAAATACTGACCATGGAATAGATTCACCTCTCTGAGTTCGCATTAGAACTGTACAGCACCTTTCGGGAACATGTCCAAGCGTTCCAAGGGAACTGCCCCCCTCCCCAGCACTGCCCTGGCAGGCAGCACTTGCACAGTTGTTATGTGGAGGCAGCCACGCAACCCCCAGAGGCCCTCTGGCATGCGCTCCAGGGTTGACTCAACAAAAGTTCTGCCAGGAATTCATTGGGGCATTCTGGGAAGCACAGTGACGAAGGAAGGTGGCGGTCATTAGCCAATTAATTGGTTCATTTTGGTTCATTCAAGAACAGTTACAGAGGATCTGTTTCATGTTCCATAAATTTTGCGGAGCACTAGGAATCCAACAGCGGAGGTGAACACGAATGGGATCCTAATGAAGCTGATAGTCTAGTTGAGTGGATGGGAGGTCTAGAACATGGGCAAACACGAGGCAAACAGTGTAGTCATAAACTGAGATTATTGCCGTGTAGGAATTGGGCAGGGGAGGGTGGTGGTGCCGAGACAGGAAATACCAAGTGGAGATTTAACTTAAGTGGCGAGATTACAGAAGTCCTCTTGAAAGAGGGACATTTAAACTGAGGCCCCTTACCCCAAGAGGCAGCCAAGAAGAGGCCTTGAGTTGGGGAAGAGACTGGGGTGTTGGAAGGCAGAGAATGGTGGCAGAAGAAAGGGGAAAACTGAGGTAGTGGGATTCCAGGGATTGGGAGGAATTCCCACCAGGTTCAGCCTGAGCACCATGGTTGGGCATTTGGATTTCACTGTGGGCGTTCTTTCCAGAAGTGGGATTTGAGTAATATGCAGAGAAGCAGGCTTTCAGAAATGAAGAATGGAAGAGCCACATAAGAGGCCCAGAAGATCCAAGGGACAACCTGTCAGGACCTGGGAAAGGGAATGCGAGAGGACTCATTTTTGGGGTGAACACAGATCTGATGGTGCTCTGGTTCTGCTCCAATTCCTTTCTTCCTTACCTGGAATGTGATGATGGTTTTGCTATCAGAATTGACTCACTTCAACACCTAATTCATAAAAGTGTTAGCTTTCTGTCACTGTGACAAAATACTTGATACTATCAATTTATGAGGAGGGAAGGTTCATTTCAGCTCATGGTTTCAGTCCATGGTCAGTCAGCCCTGGGCTTTTGGGCATATGACACTGCAGAACATGATGGAGCAATCAAGTGGCAGAGGACCGCTCACCTCACAGTGACTAGAAAGCAAAATGAGAGCAAAGAAGGGCTGGGCTCCAATATTTTATTCAGAGACACACCCCCAATGACTTAACTGCCTCTCACCAGGCCACACCCCTTAAAGGTTCCACCACCGTCCAGTAGTACCACAGGCCAGTGATTAAGCCTTACCACAAGGGCCTTTGAGGGACATTGCAGATCCAAATTACAGACATCAAGTTAAAGAAATAATGAAGAGCAACCCCTAACACAGGGTTGGGCACATGCTGGGGATTATGGTATTCATTTTCCTACTATTGTAAGTCGTTATGCGTTTCACATATGATATCTTTTGTAAACCCTATTTAATCCTATTTATTTTAAAGTAACTATGTAGTTGATCATCTTGTTCATGTGGCTTCCTTTCTCACTTCCTGGATGGGACTCCTTGAGGAGAATGAATGTGTCTCATCTATCTCTGTACCCTAAGTGGCCAGCCTAGGGCCTGACACAACTGTACTAGTTTTTTGTTAAAATGTAACAATGAACATTTTTTAAATTAGCAAGCATTAATTGTACATATTAATGCTTCAGTATGATACAACATTCAGTAATCAAATTCAACCTCTATTTCTACCTACTCCCACACCTTTCCCCATCTCTAGCAATCACTTTCTGATTTTTAAGTCATGCTTTGGCTTCCACCTATAACAGAGAACACGAGGCAATTTCTTTTTGTGTCTGACGCATTTCACTTAATGTAAAGTCCTACATTTAAATGCATTTTGCTGCAAATGACCATATTTCAATCTTGCTGATGACTGATAATACTGCATTTTGTAAATATTCCATGTTTTCTTTATGCATTCATCAGTTGATAGACAACTAGGCTGATTCTGAAACGGAATAAATCCAAGGTGTTTTTTTCTCTTTTTCTTTTCACACCTGAGAATATATCATTTGACCTTGACTCATACTTACAGGGTAGGAGTTCACCTTCACTGATCTTTCATAGGCTCCATCTTAAAATTAGTTTTCTAAGTCCACTAAATGTATATTACAAAGATGATCTATCACTTTCAGTGACCGCATTGATATCAGTTGTGCTTGGATCTAAAATGCCCCCCAAGTATAACATGTAAAGTATATATTTCAAAGTTGATTTTCATAAAAAAGCCGTGTCCTATCACATGAAAGTATGATGGAACACAGATAGTGAAGCTCACTTCTCTCAGGCTCAGGAAGCCTTCACTGAAGACTGCGCATTAAAGTTGAGACCCGAGGAACGGCCTTAACATGGAGAGGAGCTGGGGGGTGAAGGCGGGCAGGGTGGAGGCCTGGTTCAGGGTAGTGAAACAAGTGCAGCTCCTGGAAGAATGTGACAAGGAATGAGACTTCAAAGTCAGAAATGGCAGAAGGACAGAGGCCATGCATTTTTAAAGATCAGGTTATGCATTAGTTATCTATCATTGCTACAACAAATCCCACAGACATAGTAATGAAATGGGTACATACTTACTATCTCACGGTTTCTGTAGGTCAGGCTTCAGAGCAGAAGAGTTTAGCTGGACTTTCTGCTCCAGGGTCTCACAAGGCTAGGCAGGGTTCTCAACAGGGAAGAAGTCACTCACAAGTTCACGTGGTTTGCTGATAGAATTTCTTATGGCTACACATCTGAATGACTAGGTTTCATGTTATTAGCTACTAGATGACACCTTCAACTTCCATAAGCTTCTAGAATCACACAAGGGTTTCCTTGCCATGGGTAATTCTCCAACATGGCTGTTTGGCTCACTAAGATGCAATGTCATCATCTTCACCATAGTCTGTTGATTAGAAGCCAGGTGAAGCCCCGAGCACACTCACTGAGAGGAGCTTGCACAGAACCATGAAAACCGGGTGTGCACTGGCTCATGGGAGCCACTTTAGAGCCCATCCAGCACAATTTATAACACAGAGGCAGCGTTCTGAACTTCATGATAGGTTAATAGAAACGATTGGAGGGTTTTAAACAGAGAAAATGAAATGATTGGACTCACAACTTGTGATGATGGAATAGGAGAAAGTTAGATTAGAACAAGGACTCATTCAGGGTAAGTGGCCGTTTGAATAATTCGGGTGGTCTGTGCTGAGGTATAGTCAAGGTGACAGAAATGGACAAGGTTTGAATAGCACATTCTACTCCACACAAAGAATGTCCGTAGGGCTTCTGATGAATTTCATGTGAAGAATGAAGGGTGAGCGGGAAGTTACACATGAGTCAAGATTTTGCATAAGGTTGCATTGTGATGCCAGGCACTGACGTGGAGCTCAGTGGAGGGGGCGCAGGCCTGGGGAAGAATGTGTGCTCCACGTGGTGCAGGGTGGGGGTGCTATGTGCTGCATTTGCCGGGGAGTCTTCAAGGGAGATTTAAGAGACAGTGGTGGTAATAGAGATTTGATATTCTCATATAGATAGAAATTGCCCCCTTGGAGACAAACGAAGTCATTCATTGCGGGGTGTGTGGTGTCAGAGAGCAGAGGGTCTGTGACACAGGAGGAAACCAAACAATATCTCTAACATAAAGGCGAATCGGGGAAAAACAATACAGGAAGGAGGCAGAAGACGATGGTTTGTTGTCATAGATGCGGGGAGAAGAGGCTGCTTTGCAAAGCACAGGGTGCTCTTAACAGGGGGTGGAAGAAAATGTCTCGGAAGCGAGCACTGCAGTTTGGACAGCGCAAGCCATTTGCATTCAGGTGCACGGGGCTGATGCTGGGCATGCGGTGCGGATAAACCGAGGCGTTCAGTGGATGCTGATGGCTGTGGGAAAGGTCTGTTGTACACGCTGACTTGGAAGTTAGTTAACAGGAGCTAAAGAGAACATGCACAGGCAGGGTTGAGAGAAGAGGGTATGGAATAGGGGTGAAAGGATCCAGAGCATGACACAGGACTGGGATGAGCCTTAAGGAGTTTTTCTAGTGGGCATTGTGTGAGGGGGAAAAAAAAAAAAGACAGAGGATTGCCCTAGTTAAGTCTCGGGTTTCCACAGGACTGATTCCCCAAGGGTCCCCTAAGACATCTCAGCTTTACATGTGCTTGGTCTAGAGAACTTTCTGCAGTTATAAACCAAAAATCCACAAATTCTATTTCTTTGCAAATAATTAAATAAGCAAGAAATCATGACCCAAGGCTGTCTCTGTACTTTGAATACCAAGGTAAATAGCTACAATCTAACTCAGTAATTAAACCAAAACCTAATTTAGGAATGCACATTTTGTGGCAGCTGGGTCTCAGGCAATCACAGGGAGCTAAGCATCAGTGCGTTCAAGTAGAGCGAACGCCTTGCCGTCACCAACCCCATCCTTTCTATACTGTACTTTCATTTTGCTGTCTGTATAAATGCTCCCATACTACAAAATGCAGGTCTCCGAACCTCTCCTCTTTCTGAGTTCTCCAATTCATGATTTGGTTCAGGATTTGTTCTTCACTCAGATAAACTCTGTCAAATATAATTTATCTAAAACCTTTCTTTTCACCAAAGAACCTCTATACAGCACCATGGGAATATGCTGAGAAGCAGCAGGAGAGTTCAGAGAGAAAAGCATGTAATACACAAATCAGGATTCATTCATTACTCAGTTAGAATATGAACTTCTTGTGGTTGGTGACAGTTCACTTCTAAACCTCAGCACACTGAGCATGGAAACATACAGCCATGCTCAATAAATGTGTGCAAAAATATGTGTGACACAAATAAATGAATGCTCAGGTACTAAAAGGTGCAACCACAATTAGCTTTGCATTAAACCCAGCCATGAATCTTAATTATTGTTTATAACATTTTCATGAAGCCAGGACAAAGGTACTAAGAAAATAATAATTATTACTGTCAGGAAGTCTACAGTTTCCTTCCATAAACATATTGTCCGGTCTCTTCCCCTTAATGCCTTGATTTCCTTTGTTAAAATATTTATTTTTTCATTGTTATGTTTAAGATATTTATAATAAGCAAATTATAAGAGTTCATCATTGTTTGTGTAAAGGAAGCAGAACTGCCTATAAACCATACCTCGCTCATTAACTCTTTGGCCTCTAACATGCAGAAGGCAAAGCTCATGACAAATTACTTTGCCAATCATTTGGAGGAGGCACATACAGTTGTGCAGGCTGCTGTGAAAGATTGCTGTACACGGTCCATTAGCTTCTAGAAAAAGATGTTTTGTTCCTGGTGGAGCAAGGTAGAGAATACTTCTTAAACCTTGATAATCCTCTGACCCGGAGTCCATTGGGTAAATACATTAACCCTACTCACACCCTCACCACTGCAGTCAATTAAATACGCACAACCATCATTCAATTCTTTAAATGTATACATCTTTTTCAAGTTATCATGACAATAACATGCCTTAATAACTATGTTTCAAACTTAAAATAGCTTCCACTCCTACTTACTTTAAAGCAACCCAGGCTAACTAAAATAAATATAGGATAAGAGTAACTGAGAAACACAACGCATGTTCCTCCAATCATTCATTCAGAAACTCCAATTTAACCTCTGTATGTTTTGGATCGTCCTCTATTTTACTGTTTGTTAGTTTATGTTTACAAATTTCATATTTTTAATGTGACATCATCCATGGTGTTCAACAACCATTGTTAGCATAACCTATCTCATCCAGATAAAATTATTTTACCTTCATTTTAGTAACTATGTATGTTTATACATAATGCATGTATTAGAATTTGTTAATCAATTCCTATTTCTTGATATAGAATCGATTTTTCACTTTCCATCCTTATAACTCATGCTATGATAAATAATATCCTCAACTAAATTTTGCACACATTTTCAAAAACTCCCCTAGCAGAAGGAAAGAAAACTTACTAAGATTGTGTAAGTTTTCAAGCATGTGATATCCCACTGCTAGGGTGTACTCCAAAAATTAAAAAAAATCTATGCTTCCCACCTCCACTCTATGACGTAAACACTCTCTGAAGCTAAACCAAGAGAAGGACCACAAAATGTGCAGAAGTCAGCTGAGAGGGAGTCACGGGCTCATGTCGATGAGGGGCAGTTTCCAAGACTTGCTGGAGAGAAGCGCTCGGCTGTACTTGGAAAGGGGAGAGAACAACCGGAGCCTGGATTCTGAGTTAGTCTGGAGGAGGTCGACCACGTGACTTGACTCGGAATGGCAATGGCTACAGGGGAACCTCAGCGGCTGTGTGGAGCTTGGGCAGGCAAAGAGCGGCCTCGCAGGCTTTAGTTTCTTCGGGACGCAGCTGGGGAGAGGCAGGGAAGAGCTCTTCCTGCCTCAGCCTCCTTCCAGGCATGTTGGCAAGCAGGAAATACAGATGTGTCTTATGCTCATGAATTTCACACTAATTCTACAGCAAGACAAATGTTTGGAAAGTAACAACTGATTTACACAAGTCCGTATAATTTCTAGCAGTCTGGGGAAAAGAGTAAGTCTTTGTTTTCTTATCTAGGAATTTATGAGGAAGATAGAGAACTCCGACCTGGATATACTTGACAATGGATAGGGTTGACAGAAAGAAAATTAACTCAGTGTAAACAACCAGGAAATTAAAAGAAGTGTGTTGCAACTAATTCTCACCAGAGTCCTTTGAGAGGAATGGAAAGATTCTATTAGGAAAATTTATAAAGGATATTGTGGAAAGCTTTGTTAGAACCAGGTATATAAAAGCATTAAATTCCAGGATAAGAAAATTTAACTTTTACTTCAAATGAAAAAGAGACATTTGAATGTTTTTGTGAAGGGAAATACAATGAAAAACTCATGATTCATCTGATCATGTAAGCATGCATGGATACTTATTGAGAAGCTACCATGAGTTAAGGATGGATTAGATTTGAGAATTCCTTTTAAATGTCTTTGTACTCATAAAGCCTGTGGCTTAGGCATAACTGTGCATGGAGATGTTACCTGTGCTCTGACTTTGGTGATGAGGATAAATCAGCGGAGGAGCGCTCCGAGGGGAAAGTCCCTTTTCTCTTACCATGTGCTCCATGTACAAGGGACCTGAGGTTCAGAAATACCTCTAGCTCCCTGTCCAACCATGGAGTTAGTGTGGCTGTCTTAGCCTGTCCATGCTGCTGTAAAAAGTACCTTAGACTGGATAATACACAAATGACAGCAATGCGTTCTCTCAGGGTTGTGGAGTTCAGGAAGTCTTGAGCAAGGCAGCCCCAGGCTGTGTCTGCTAGGGCTCGTTCTCTCCGCTTCATGGTGCATCTTGCTGCATCCTCACAGCAAGGGAGAAACCAGGATTCAGCCCGCGAATCTGTTCATAAGGGAAGAGTCTTCGTGGCTTAATCACTTCTCGAGTGTCTGTGTGATCAGATTAGGGTTTAAATTCAGCGCACAAGTTTTGGGGGATGCACACATTCCAACCACCGTGCTTGCTCTGGGAAGTTCATGCTCCAGGGTAAGACTGGAGCCACCGTGAGGCTCTGCCCGTGGAGCTGGCCTGTCACATCCCTACGTTCACCCTGTTACCTTTCATTCAGAGGGCTATTTCTTTGCCGAGGAGACCTGAATTTGTGCAGTACTGTGGTTATTACGTGAGTAAGTCCATCTAATCTCCAGGAGGCAAAGTATTTATAAACTCACACTCGTCCATCAGCTTTACCCATAATGAAGCTGGCCTGCTGATCTATTGGTAATTTCTAAACACCTCTTAGGTGGTCCCAAAACTGGGGGAAAAGAAAGGAACATTTTGCTCTTCCCACAACAGAACTAAATTATGCTATGTGCGAAGCAAAAATAAAATGCACATGATAGAAAAGGAAAGCATGTAGCAGTCAAATACACAAATAAAGATAGTGTATTACTGGTACAGAATAACTTTACTTGCATTTTTGACTACTAACAACAACTATTAAGAGATATTGAGAAAATAAAGTGCAATAGGGGGTTGGACAGGGAAAAGGGAGGAAGGAACATGCGGGTGCTCCTTCACGGAGAGCTGCTGCGGAAGGCTCAGTCGTGAAGCCAGAGTCTAGCAGAGCACGGAGATCCGTGAAGGAGCAGTGCACACACACGCCTGAGAGGAGAACTGGAGACCCCTGTGAGGCCTCGCCGACGAACCAAGGATAATTAAGGGGACCCGTGTGTCTCAGCCGAATGGGCCAAAGAGATCACTGGTAGAAAATATTCCTTGATAAAGGGGGATGGGTAGGATTTGTGAATATAAGATTCCTCGGAAGTCTCCGCTTTTATTGAACTTGTGTCAAAAAAGTCTATCCATGATCCTGCAGAGGAAACGAAAACATGGCCTGCATTGCACCTGGGCAGGGAAAGATGTAGAAGACCCAGAAGTACAAAGACAAGACCCACCTCCAGCCTCTGAGAAGGGCCGCAGGTCACAGTTAGGGTTTGGTTGAAAAGTTTCTTCTTATTTGATTGGTTACTACTGGAATCATCACTGCACAGCACTGGATGGCTTCCTAAAAGTTTCAAGGCCCACTGTGAATTTATCATCCAACCTTGGACCCTCTTAGCTGTGAAGGAGGCCGCAGCTAGAAAGTACGTCAGAACAACACAAAATGGACTGGGCCGGGAAAACGAACACATGCCATCCTCCTGCAGCCCCAGTGCTCCAAGTCCTGTGGCCTTGACCCTGCCTCGCACTGCCCTCCGGGCTTGGGCTGTGCCTTCTCTTTAAACCAGTGGGATTCTCTCATTTCGAATTACCAGGATGTACAGGTAGGAAGACCCCCACCGTGCTATCGCCAGCAATTTGACTAATTTGTCTGGATAGATAAGCCAGCAACTCCCAAGTTTCCCATGCTATTTCTAAAATCTTCCTTATCCCTGGCATGTGGTTTTTCTATAGATATCACTGACCTAAGTCAAGCACTCATCTGAGACATTTATAAGAACTATTTTATTATAACCTGCCAGAAGTTGGTTTGTTGACACTGGCCTAGACAGCACTATTTATTTCAGAAACCTTCGAGGTAGAAAATACTTATGTGTAGCGTATATCTGCAGCTATCTTTTCCTTTGTTCTTTGCAAGAATTCAACCCTTTGTGCAAGAAAGAAGCATTCCTAGTCTTGACATCAGGCAATGTCTTTCAAATCTAGGTTCTATCCTTTACTGAGTATATGTATTCAGGTGACACCTACTGAAGCAGTAAATGTTTGTCACTTGTTATATACCATGAGTTGTGACAATGATTGAAGGTATACATTGTAACAAGCGATAGCCTTTGTTCTCAGGGAACTCATACTCAATGAAACTATTTTGGCTTCATGTTCCTCCTCAAAAGGGGTTATAATAATGTGTTTAAATTGTTCACATATTTAATGACCATTTAATAAACATGTTATCTCATTTGAATTCCAGTAACACCTTACACTTATAGATTTCCAAGTGAGCTGGTTAGTTGTCTGATTGCATAGCTATAAAAAGCCTATCTGCATAACTCAAATTTAAAAAGGAAAACTTTAAGATCATGTTTTGGCTATTTTTTTGTATCTATTGATGAGAAAGCAGAGAATGCATAGGAAAAGAACAATGTTATATTTAATGAGTACTTCCTGTAGACCAACCATGAGACAAATCCTCTGTTCTTTCCCTACCTGTCTCTCATCTATCATCTGTCTATCTATTATCTATCTATCATCTATCTATCTATCTGTCTGTCTGTCTTTCATCATCTATCTATTCTATCTACCATCTATCTTCATCTATATTTGTCTATCAATGATCTATTCTGTATCTGTTTTTCACTCATGTATTATAGATCCAAACACATTCACATACTCCATGTGTAAAAGACAATCTAAAAAATGTCTATAGATTTAAAAAAAGATACTTTTTCACTTGAACTATACAGATACTTGCTCATGGTCGACGTCAGCTTCTGTTAAGAAGCGGCCTTTGAATATATCCAATTAAATGTTATCTAAAATAGCACCTAAATGCATTCCCTTAAAAGCACTAGTGCTCCATGTTTTGCTCAGCCTAATGATAAATCTGTCATCTTGAGCTACCTTTCTCTATCATTAATTATAATGCAGCTATTAGGTTACCAGTGATATTACTAAATAAGGTACACTAATTTTACATCTAGAATTAAATGTTAAAGAAAATTATACCTTCCTTCAAGAAAATTATTGAAGAATAAATATAGTACAATAATGTCTGACAGTACCTTTCAAGGTGCATAAAGGGAACTGTTTTTAAATAGGTAGAGGACACAAAGATATAGATACCAAAAATTCTAATATATCATAAAATATAAATAAAATGCCAAATAATATGGAATAGGGGGAATTATAAATAATAGTACGTTAAGATGAGCCTTCCAGGCAGATCATTTAGTTTAGAATTCTGGCATATTTCCATTTCATGAATCAATAGAGAAATCCACACACTTAAACAATGTCAGAGAGAGGGTAGGGGAGAGGGGGAGAGAAAGGAGAGAAAAGAGAGAGAGAGATAGAGGACTCAAGGTGACACGGGCTCTGTTTAGAGCTCTGCTACTCTCTTCACATACAATGGAAAGCATTTATTTGGATAATTGGCAACCTTTGGGAATCATTTCATTTGCCAAATGCCAGCGAATTTGACTAAATCAGAGGTCGGTTGGCAAAGTGTCTAGGGGACCAGGTAATGTCTTGGGCTTCACCTGCCCCTAGATTTCAACTCCAACTCCTCAACACTGCTACTGCAGGGAAATAGCAGCCTTAGAGGACAAGCAAATGTTTGTGACCTTGTGCCAATCAAAGCCTAATTGCAGAGGAAAGGAGACAGGCCATATGTGTCCCAAGCCATAATTTGTGGAACCTGGATCTGGATAGCAAAGCATACATTTAAAGCCATGTGGCTAATGCTTTAGGATTCTCTTCCTTTCTCAGCAGAATTCATGTATTTGAGATATTTCAGTTTGTAAGTTTTGAAAACGAATTTTGAATACATTGGTCTAGGAGGCCTTTACCTTCTTTAGGATGTTTTGTTTTCATAAGAGGTCCCTAAAGTGTGTTAAAATTTACTTGTCACTTACTGTATGTTGCCCACTGTTCTAAGAACCAATGCTACTCAGTGAACAAGAGTGAAAGACGTTTGCCTCAGTTGCGGAGAGATGAGGAATACGAACTATCATGATCTGCTCATAAATAATGCGGTGTGTCAGACGCGAGGTGGGCTTTGGACACAGAATGCAGTAGGAGCAGGAAAAGCGGGTAGCAGGGCAGGGTGGAGGGCGGGTGCCAGTCCGCTCTGTCTCTGTTGGGAAGACAGTTTAGGCTGATTAGAGGTGGCGAGCAGTTAGTCCTGCAGGCGGCTGGAGGAGAACCTGGGTAGAGGAGAGGCTGACAAAGCCTGTGCCTGCGTGATTAGAATGAAGGGGCTGGAGGGACAAGCGCAGAGATCAAGATGTGTGGGAGCGGGATAGTCGTAGGGCATTCCAGCGGGAGACGGGAGGCGGGGCCTCGAGAACCACAGGAGGGACTTCCGCCTTGGAAGGAGTGGAGAAGGGCCCTGCGCAAGGCATTAAGTGGAGAAGTATGGAGGATCAAAGAGATCACTTCGTTTTCTGGGTTTAGCACCTAAAATTTGAAGCCAAATATGGTGGAGGCTCAAAACTGTTAGAGGCATCCAGGACAGTGGGACTGAAGAAACCAGCTACAGTAAGATACTCCAGGTACTGTACACCACCCTCAGACTCAAGAAGCCCATATGAGAGTGTTGTCAGAAATGCAAACGTCCAGTTCCCAGAAACTTGCAAGCAAGAGTCTCCACACTTTCATGGAAATAGAATTTCACTGTAAGAAAGCAAATGTTTGCATTCAGACCTAACTGTGAGAAAAAGGGCTCTTGGCGAATCACCACATCTCAGTCTGAGTAACCCGAGGCACACACGTTTTGTAAATATGCACAAAGATAGCTATGTGAAATGTACTCAGTAGTGGGTTCCAGCATCCAAAATCTTCATTTACACAGCTTATTTTATTTAACTTGTGCTTACTGGAATATTAAGTAATCGGAGCTCATATCCATGTGAAAATTCTCCCCCAAAGACCAATTCGTATGTAATAAAAACCACATTTTGAGCCATCAAAGTGTCCAGCTGTTTGTTTTGGTAGGATATTTTCATGTTCTTGAGTACATTTTAGTTTTCCATATTGCATATTTGTATGAGAAGATGTTTTCTGAATTCAAGCTTAATGAAACTGAAGTCAGCGCTGTGCATATGTCTATTTACTCCTCTGCTGTCTTAGAAGTTGTGATCAAGAAAATACTCTGTTCCTTGGAGGATTGATCAGGTGCAATGCTTATTCACAATTCTCTGATCAAATGGAGCTTGCTTAGATGAAGAAAAGAAACGCAAAACTAGCCAAATGGAAACACTAAGCCAGGAAAATACTACACCCAATACGAAGCACTTTAAGATACAAGATAAAGTCACTTCGCGTGCTTTCAGTTCACATGGCAATGGTCAGCTCACCTGTCACTCATACCAATTCTAAACCTGCCATGGATGCTTATGCCTGCTGATTCAGGAGCCTTCTTTTTGATAATTTCCACAATGTACCCAATCTTAATGTTTTATAGAAAAATCTATAGCTTGATTACTCTTTATGTACCTCAATTAGTAAATAGGGACAGAACCAAACTGATTTCATACGCAAAATCTTCAAAAATTTATTTTTAAGGTTCTCATTTTACTTTAGCAAAATTATGTTAGGAAAGAAAGCTATAAGCAATTCCTAACACATTCAGTGTCATATCCTTCCCCTAATATTTTCTTCGCAGTTACCTATACTCCCACTATACTTTTCTCTGCATTCTTTGCCTCTTGGCATATGAGATAATAAAAATGAGAAAGTATTTTAAGGATTTACTGCTGATTTTACAAAGAACATTTTAGCAATCACACCAAATTGTATGGTATGGTGCCGTTTTAGGATGCAGTCTACTGAATTCTGCTGAAAGCTTCAGAGAATCGTTGGCCTCGTTTAAAGTAGTTTTCTTTCTGGATAACATGTGTTTGGTCCCTTCAAACACACCTCTCATACGTGACACATCAGATTGCTCAGATGGGCACAGGTGCCCCAGCAGCGTAGTGCGTGCACCTTCACCCTGCAGGTGTGTCAGGCAGAGGCTGGCAGGAAACAGATGCCACACTTGAGCTGGTTATCTGAGGAGCAAGCTTCTAAGATACAAGATACAAAAGATGAGGACAAGGCTTAAGAGCAACAGGCGTTGTTCAAACTTTACCCTACTTAGCAAGAACAGTAGACTTCAGAGTGTTACTAAGTTAAAGTCATTGTAAAGTTTTTAAAAATCAGTTCTGTTTGGATAAAGCCCCTTAATTCATGCTCCATGAAAGATAAGCTGTTCCAGGAAGGCTCTGATAGTGGCAAAGAGTCCTATTGTTCGCCAGAGAGGAGCCAACTCTCTACACCAGATATTTGTCCAGGGCCATCTGGGGCCAGGTAACTTTATAGGCAGAGGCACCTATTGTGCTGAGATTGCAAACACTGGACCTACAAGCAAGCATTTCATTTGTCCACATTTTGGTTTTGCTTTAAAGTGAATTAGACCATCTTCAGGTGCGCTAGAGTTCTCAAGTTCAGTGTAGCCCATTGCCTGAATGCATACTGTGGCATTCATGGTTAGGACCCATGGTTTAGGCTCTGAGAGCAGAGCTCTGGTCCTCGGTACAAATGTGTAAGAGTAGGAAAATATTCCTGAGCCAAAGTATTAGCACTGTCTTCTGCTCTACATTTTAATATTGTACAGAATCAGATCTGGGTTCTATTCATAAAATGAACAAAATCTCGGTCCCAAGAGGACTAGTCTAACACAATTTAATGGATTGCTTTTACTATCCTAACTTTTCAAGATTGGCTCCATTTTATGGTATTATATAACTTAGTCAATTGTATTTTAAATGACCACTCCAACAGTTACTCTGGGTAGCATGCCAAACACCCATTTATTACTCGAATTGTCTGAGGTTGATTTGGTTATTCACATTGAATGAAGACTCTCAAGGTTCCAGAGGAAGTGTCCATTCTCCTTTTGGCTCACATAAAATAACACAAGATATGCAGGACAAAACACAACTCTCAGTAGAGAGAGAATATTTGTCAGAATATTTTGGCATTTTTATGCCAAATTGTAAACCATATTCTGGTTGTATTCTTCAAGTATTTTCTGCGCTTGCCAGTCTTTTGTGATTTCTTGGATCCCTACTGTGTATCTGTTCTCCAATCCTGGCTATACTTTTATATTTTCCAGGAGAACATATCAAGGAATTACGCCTTATGCAATAACAGGTCCACTTGAAGAAGCTACAGAATGCTTTCAATTATGTAAAGTGGAAGAAGGCTCTTTTCCAAAGTAACAAATGTGTTGACTATAGAATAACATGTGTTTCAAAAATAATTTCAGCTGCTCTGATTTCCAGCAAATTAAACAAAGAAGAAAATGATGAGACATTTGCCACAATAATGAAATAGCTGCTTCCAGAATGTACTAAATTCTGTAGAGATAGTATTTCATGATGCTTGCAGATTTAACTCAGTTTGGGAAAGAAATATCACCCTGCTGAGGACTGTGTACTCTGCTTTTCTCCCAGGGGAAAAGAAGGCTACTGTAGGACATAAAGTGATCAATCCGCAATAAACACTTGGAAATGGTGGGGTGTTCATCACACCTGCCACTCACTAAGACAAGACTTGATTCAGGATGGAACCAGAAGTTTCCTGTATGAAAAAGCTCTCTAGTTGGTAGCAAGAGAAAGCCAAAATATCTTTCTAAATAGCCAGGTTTCATTGCTGCTGTTTTGTAAACCACAGGACACGTGTTTCCGTTGATGTGGATTGTGATGACGGTCTGGTGTTAACTTCGCTCAAGTGTGTGAGAAATAGCTTATCGCATATTAGGGCCACGCCTGACTTCCCACAGAACAGAGGCCCAAAGAAATTAGAGTGAGGAAAGTCTTTTTCTAAAGTGAGATTTTGTATATCCCAGTAGGAAGAGAGTTTAAAGAAGAAATTAAATCAACTAATATAAATATTAGGAAATTAAATATTGTGAAAGCTTGCATCTAGGACACTTATTGATAACATCTCAAAATGCAGATTTCTTGTTGAATGTTCTACCTGCTCAGCGACTGCGCCGACTCACCCCTGATGCACGCCGTGCTGACGTCCTGCCAGGTGGCCTTAGGCCTGCACTGGGACTCACGGCACAGGAATGTGGGTGGCCGTGTGGCCTTATGGCAGCTTCTCCTACAGTAAGAACTGTAATTTGTGCTGGTTACACTGTGCAGTACAGTACTGTAGCTATGTGTTCTGTTATACATCACATTGCTGCGTGTAAGAGTTATGCATTGGGCTGGAGTTTCTTTTGGCCATTTTTTTGTTCTGAATAGTGTAATGCAAATCCTATATATGCTTCCTCATTTAGCAACCAATTCGGTTAACCTAGATGCAGGCCTGGAGCTTGATCATTAAACGAGGAGTGCCTGTATTTAAAAGTCATTTATTCGATCTAAGTGCAGATTGGATAGTTATTTTCAGGTTGGATGAGTGCTCACATATGAATCTCAAAGGAAGTCAATGATTTTTTAACTGTAATATTTAAAAAAATTTAAACACCAACATCGTTTCAAGTTTTTAGTCTGGATAAATGTGTATGATTAAAAAAAATCATGAAAAAGAACCAAAGGTCACAAAAAATATATTTTTAAAATTTCCTTTTACAAAATCCCTATGATTCATGTCCTTTACATAAAACTCACATAGTAAATGCTCCCCAGGGACAAGAAGAAGGCCATCTTTATAGATCGAAAAGAAGGTAGCAAAAATCAAAGAATGTATTTTTATTTTCTCTTGATTTGGAATATCATTGCATAATTCCTTATGCCCATGGCATCTTGATTACCACTTTAAAAATCTTCACTCACTCTAAAAGGAAAGACACAACGATCGGACCTCCAAAGCTTCTCCACAGCGAGAGTCCAGCTGTCCTTAGATCCTCTCCCAGCGGCTTTGGATGCAGGGCCAAGTTTCGGTTGAGTCTTCTCTCAATCCATGCTCGCCCCTGGCTCCCTGGGTTGACCTTCTGTCTTCTTATGGCACCATGAGAAATGAATTCTATAAAATCATTCACTCCGCTTTTTTTCTCACTGTAAAATCCTCCTCTCTCTCCCTGCCATGGGACTTGCTTCCAGACTTTGCTCCTGATAATTGATGTCTCCCAAGCTCTGCCCTGGAGAACAGGCCAGATGCTCAAACTTCCTGCTTCTGTTTCTCATTCCTTGTCCTGGCCAGTGACTGTTTTCCTATACATTCCAGCAAGAATTTCCTTTGCAGTGTTATTCTCTTTTATCTGCTTACATGTGTTACAAAGGTGCTCATTTCATCAATTTAACCGGATCGAAAGATGCGTAGACATCCCGGGAAGCATTGTCCGAGGGGAGTCTGGGAAGGCATTTCTGGACAAGATGAGGAATCTAATCTGTAAGCTGAGTAGAATCGATGGTCTGCCATGGTGCGGGGTGGGGGCATCCTCCAATCTGCTGAACTCCTGAATCAAGGTTGAGTGCATTTTCCACCTAAAGTAGGGCATCAGTCTTCTGCCTTCCGCATTCCTGGTCTCAGATCTTCCCACTGAGACTGTAAACACCACATCTGTTCTCTGGCCCTCAGGCCTCTGAACCACAGTATTGGCTTTCTTGGGTCTCCAGTTTCCAGAGAGCAGATTGTGAGATCTTCAGCCCTATAATAACATGGGCCAATATCTTGTAATATCTCTCCCTCTGTGTCTCTGTTTCTCTGTTTGTCTGTGTGCTAGCCTGCCTGTCTATCTGTCTATCTGTCTGTTTTTCTGTGTGTGTCTGGGTCTGGGTCTTCCCGTATACTGTAAACATATAATATGCATTGCAAGTATGTAATATATGTTGCAAATGTGTTGCATATACGCATATATATGTGTGCATATACACGTGAATGTATTCATGTTCTGTTCCTAAGGAGAGCCCTAGTATAAATTTCTAATGTGTTTACTCTGCATCTATCTCCTTTTATGAGCTCTCTCATAAAATAGGAGATTTGTGAAATACAGTCATGATTATTATATAAGCAATTGATGTCATAATTTCTCTGAGGATTCCAAATTACAGTACTGCAATGGTTGGAAGAGCTATAAACATGATTAAGAAAATTCAGTTAGTTGCTAAGACTTATAAATTATCTTGCTAAAGATAGATTTATGTTGGTGTGGATACAGGTCTCTATGCATCTGTTTTCTATAACCTTTTTCCCCAAAGTTGTTTCCCCAAAGTTTTCTCATCCATATTTATGATCACATCTATGCCTATAATGCCTTATCTATCTATCATCTATCTATCTCTATCTCTATCATCTCATCTCTATCTCTATCATCTCTATATCCACCCAGATGATATTGAAAATGCTTCTCAAAATTTCTAAGTTCTTTAGGCTTACCAGAATTTTGCAACTATGTTTCATGATTCCTTAATGTCATCAAGAAACTCATGTAATACAAGACTTGGACTACCTGCTCGCATGACAGAAAACTCGTGTTTGTACCCAATAGGAGTAATGGAGATGCAGAAACATTATGAGACAGTATAGTGAACAGGAAATTACAGGGCACAGTCATGATACTGGGTTTAAATTATCTTTTGTTTCTGTCTTTGATGATTTGTGTAGTTCTTTGTTTTTGCTCACCAGAGCCAGAAATTTATCAATTTGTCAATATCGCTTTAAGAACAAGTTTTTGGTTTCATTTTTTTTCATTGTCTAATCCATCATTGTTTTATTTTTAATTTAATCTATGTTATTTCCTCTTATCACATTTGGCCCTCCTTATTTGCAAATTCTGCATTCCTGAATATCACCAATTACAGACTGAAAATAATTGGAAGCAACACTAAATCTCTATTAAACAGAACTCACTATGCAGATCACTAGTGATCGTTCTGCCTCAGCCTCTCAAGTGCTGGAATTACAGGCATGTGCCACCATGCCCTGCAAAGGAAGCCTATGTAACCAATGAAATGCTGAAATGGATTGCCTTGGGGTACTTTAGGCGGGTCCTGGCAATTGCAGTTTTCTTAAAAGTACAAGTTTCAGTTACAATTTCCTTGTCATCTTTCTACCTATCTTTTTATTTTTTAATCCTACCTCGGTACTGTTTTGGACTTCTTGCATTTGTCTCTAATGCAATGTCTTGTGTCATCCTTATTTTTGCTCTTCTGTACCTGACTTGCCTTCTTTTCACCAGCTGCTTTTAAGTTCTCTTCTTAATCACTCACTTTGAGTCAGTTGATTGACATGTTACTTGAGATACTTTTCTTCATATTTCTTGTACTTGGGATCTTAAGCTTAGACCCATGCCTCTATACTTTTTGTCAAATTTGGAAAAATTTTTGTCTGTATTTCTACCCTCAAACCTACTCTCTCTTCTAGTTTAAGAATGCCAATCTCATATTTGAGGCATCTCTGCAGTTCAGCAATGCTCTATACACTTTACTAAATAATTTCTCTCTGTCTCATTTTAGAAATTTTCTATTACTACATACCAAGTTCACAAATCTTTTCTTCTTTGGTGTCTAATTTTCTCTGAATCCTACTTAGAGTGTTTTCACTTCACATACTTTTTTTAAAATTCAAAATGTTGGGTTTGGATGATTTTGGTTTATTTATACTTTTTAAAAATTTTGCAGATCCCTTTTGATCATGTTTCTTCTGACTTTTTGTGGTACTCACCCCTGAGTGACATTATTGTGGGTATTTTTGCCTGCATTACTTGTTTCTGGTGGTACAATAAATCTGGTATGTATCACTTCAATGTGACAAAAATCGTGTGAATTTTATAGCAAACTTTTAATGCTGTAAAGTAACCTCCATCTGTATAATTTTATCTTTATGCAACCTCCATAGAGAGTTTTTGGAGCATAATTACTTTCACATAAAATGTTTGAGGAAATTCACACCCACAATCACTCCACTCCTTTTGTGTAGATGCTTGCAGTAGAACCCTCTACAGTGAATCCAATCATGATTTTTTTGTAATCAGCAATATCCAACGAAAGGGATTCTTACTCTGAAGGTAATGCAGTAAAGCGTAATCAACAGCTTAGTCATTTAGCCTGAGAGTAGGCTCTTGGTCAGGGCAGCCTGAGACAGAGTCGCCTGGACACAGGCAGATAGCACACATACTGAGCTAATTCAAATCGCAGAAAGAAAGATAAAAGTTGGAATAAGAGGGCGATAACAACCTTTTCTTCTGGGGAGAGGCTCTGGGCAGAGTACCTTAGGCTAATGGGTTGACAGATCTGCCCTGAACTTGAGGCTGAAGAAACAGAAATGCAGAGAGACCAGTTTCCTTTGAACCTGATTTCCAGAAACTTGGAAATGCAGAGTCATCAGGCTCCAGAGAAGTAATTGAGTTTTTAAAACTCCACCCACTTCCTGTCCTCTGCTTATCTACATAAGACCAAAGCAAAGGTAGCAGATTAGTGATTCCACTTCCAGAATCTCATTCGGGTGGGTGTCCACTAGGAGCTTTTTTCTTTTTCATTAAATTTCCAAAAAACACTTTCCTATAATCCTCCTGATATCCTTGACATGCATTCTTCAACTTTGTGAGACAGACAACTCAAATTTATACAAAATGAGCTGCTTCCATAATAGTTTTGAATTTTTAAAAAAAATCACTTGCATATGACATTACTTACATAACATTTTCTCTAGTGCTTTTGTTAAATTATTTCCCCAGAACACTGCTCCCACTTAGTGAATGAGAGATTGAATTGTTTTCATCAGAAGCTAAAAGTTGCCAAATGAGTTGAGGATATACAAATATAGAATTGGTAGCATATTATTGATATCATCTTATCAAATACACCCTTCAGTCTGAACATTACACAACTTTTTGGTGATTTTTGGTGCATAAATTTTTGCTTACACTGATGTACAAATATCACATGAAATCTCAAGTTCAATTTTAAAGGAAGAACCCAAAACCAAGTCACAAAAACATATCTTCGAAAATGTTTTAGGAAAAGTCATGTGATTTTTGCATATTTTTTCAGAAATTTATATTATAAATATAACGTGTCATAATTGTTAAAGCCTTGAAAGACAGATAAAAAAGATTGAATTAATGGTATCATGGGTGACGGGGTCCCAGATTGGTTCCAAGATGGCCTTGAGGTCTTTGTCTTCTTATTTCTGCCTTAGGAAGACCATCACTCAGGTCCAAACGAGTGAGGGAAGTGGTCCATAGCTCCGTTCATTGTATCTGTATTATTCCTCCTGGAGAAATCTGGCCCATCAAAATCTTTAAGAGGTGTGGAAGGTGGAAGGTCCATGTCCTATGGCTGCGTCCTGCTAAACAGGGGTGCAGAGGCCACAGGACACTCGCCCTGCCTGAGCCAGGGGCTATGGGAGCCACTCTCTCTCTCTGAGGCTTTGTTGATGATCTGTAGATATGAAGACGGGTCTTTGACTCAGATCATCATCTGAAATGATAATATTAAATGAGAAGAAGCAAATTTGACCAAGAGATTATGCATGCTCCAAATCATACAGCTGTGAGAAGCATTAGTAAAGGTTCTGTGAAGGGAGGCAACCAGGAGGCCTAATTAGAGATTTTTGGCTAGGATGTACCTCGACTCAGATAGCTCCTGGGAACACCTATAAGTTGTTTGGCTGACTTTTACACTGGATCTCTCACTATTTCAGAATGATTGACTCATGAACAACATTCTTCTAGAGACAAATATAATCCCCCTTTTCAGTGGTTTGGAGGACTAGACCCTATAGATTTGTAGGGTTACCACTGTCAGTAGATCTATTTAACTCCAGAGGATGATAATGTTCGGGCAAATTTATCTATGCTGTCTGTCAGGTCCTTAGGAAACCGCTGATAATAACAAAGGGATTACATTTAAGGTTCTGTGCAAGCAATCACTGTCTGTTATCTCTTACAGAGTCAATTTTGAGCAAACAAAGAGAACCCTAAGAAAAATAAGAACAAGCACAAAGAGGTCATTTTATGACTGGGAG
Organism: Dasyprocta punctata; assembly: GCA_004363535.1. Lineage (NCBI taxonomy): Eukaryota > Metazoa > Chordata > Mammalia > Rodentia > Dasyproctidae > Dasyprocta > Dasyprocta punctata. The sequence goes on along the minus strand of RJWM01004220.1, from coordinate 19,961 downwards.
TGAGGCTCTCAAGAGTCAGTTGTGGCAAGCAAAAAAGTGGCAAGATTAGCCACACGAGACACGCAAAGGGAGGCCCCATTTCCAGGATGGGGCTGATTTTCCCATTTATTTATTTATTTGTTTGTTTTTTAAATTTATTTTTATTTTATGAAAAAAGCAAAGCAAAATTTCATAATAATAGAATAATGGTAGTTAATACATTGCATATTGCTATCTTTAAAGTAGTGACTTGGAGTATAAGATACAGGCATAAAAATTTCTCCAAATGATCTTAACACAAACCTTCATTTTCAATGAACTAAGAGGAACTAGTAGTATAAATTTCGTGTATTTGTTTTCCTTTTCTCTTCCTTCTCCCATCCTAGTTCCTTTTTTGTTTTGAACAATTTCTTCCCATTTTGCAATCTCTATTATACATTTTGGACCTTATTTACTCTTTTAGTTTCTCACACTAGGGACACAATACAATGTTTACACATGTGAGTGTGATTTATTTCACTTATGAATATGGTCTCAAGTTGCATCCATTTACCTGTAAAAGTTTATCTTTATTTCCAGCTGAGTAGTACTCCATTGCATAAAAAGACCACATTTTTTAAATGCATTCCTTGGTTGATGGGCATTTGGGTTGTTTCCAAGAGTTAGCTATTACAAATTGTGCTGCTATAAATATGGGTGCACATATATTGCTATGGTATGATGTTTTTAATTCTTCAAGGAAGATACCCAGACAGGGAATAGCTGGGTCCAATGGAAGCTCTAATCCTAGTTTTTTGAGGAATCTCTATACTAATTTTCACAGTATTTGTAACAGTCTACACTCCCACCAACAGTGCAAAAGGGTTCCTTTTTTCCCACAGCCTTTCCAGCATTTCTTGATTTCTTGATGACAGCCATTCTTCCTGGGGTGAGGTGAAATCTCAGTGTTGTTTAAATTTGCATTTCTCAAATGACCAATGATACTGAACATTTTTTCATATGTTTATTTGCCATTTGTATTTCTTCATCTGAGAAGTGTCTATTTATCTCAGATGCCCATTTTTGAACTGAAAATAATCAGACCCCCAAATTCAAAGACCCAATCCAAAAATGGGCATCTGAGATGAATACACACTTCCCTTTTATTTAGAGGAAACAAAATGGTTTTCTTATCTAACACGGCAGGTTGGTTGATGCTTTCTTCTATGAAAAGAAACTTGAGGCCATCTATTAGTTTACAGGTGTACAAAGTTTGAGGTCTATCTTCTTTGATTTTTGGTGCCTCAGGAAGCTTGAGTTTTACCCTAGAGAGGTGAATCTAACAAGTATTGGGAGCTAAGGTCCAAGAGAATAGAAAAGAAATTGTCCTTGAGATCAAGGACAGAGAACTACTTAATGTCTCCTGAATCTGCTCAAGGAGGGTGTACGTGTCTGCCAGCAGGCCTGGATATGCATCATTGCTCATTGATGCTTCTGAGATCTTGTTCTAGGCGATATTCTCCTGATGGTTTTGCTACCGTAAAGTGGGTGTGTTTCATAGGGACTGGTACCAGCAACCCTGTGCCAAAAATCTATCAATAATGGGTTTTAGCCCCTCTCTAGCCTCCCTTTTAAAGGGATACTGACTTGTGTGAAGATACAGATTAGTGTCCTTCAGCTGAATGATTAGCAGGGTGTCCTTGACAGCTTACCCAATGGTGCAATCTACATTGCTTGGAAATTAACTGCTGGCAGAGCAGCCAGCCTTGACCAGTCTGGGTTGGCAGGTTTCTGAGGAGGTCACTCGTGGTGGAGAGGGACTGACAAGAGGAAGACCTGGATAGCATCAGCTCCCGAGGAGGAATGATTTCTAGGGCAAATACCAGGCTTTTGGTAGAAGCCATGAAGGGTTGCACAGAAGTCACCTCTGACCATTTCACCTTTCTCTTCCAAGCAGGGAGTCAGATGGAATGAATGATGCATCTGTGGGCAGGAGGAGGAAGAATTAGGTCAGAGAATCATCCACTGGATCAGTCCCCAACCTGCTCATCTCCAGGGCATCCCCTGCTGCAGCCTAATTCCTTGGGATTAGATCATGAGAACCTTACAGGGTTTTCCCTGGGTCAGGGCCTGACCTGTTCAGCCCCAGAGGATCTGCTGGTAAAGCTAAATTCTTTGGAGGTCATGGGAAACTTACAAGATACCTCCTGGGTCAGTCCCTGACCTGTGCAGCCCAAGGGTAACCCTGGTAAGGCTGAACTCCTTGAGATTCAGAATCTGGACTTCTCTGGCCTTGGGTTCCAGTATCTGAGAAAGCATCTAAGCAGGCCGTGAGGTAGAATGGATGAGGCGCTCCCCGTGCTGGTTCTGTGGCCAGGGGGAGTAAGAATTAGGTTGTGAGAACCTTATAGAGCACCCACGCAATCAGTCCCCAACCCGCTCATCTCCAGGGCATCCCCTGCTACAGCCTAATTCCTTGGGATTAGGTCATGAGAACCTTACAGGCTGTCCTCTGGGTCAGGGCCTGACCTGTTCAGCCCCAGAGAATCTGCTGGTAAAGCTAAATTCTTTTGAAGTCATGGGAAACTTACAAGACACCTCCCAGGTCAGTCCCTGACCCATGCAGCCCAAGGGTACTCCCTGATAAAGCCGAACTCCTTGAGATTCAGATGCTAGACCTCTGTGGCCTCGTGTGTGAGCGTCAGTGCCACTTCCTTTGAACCTTTGGGTCTCTACCTTTGACCACAGCCTCATTTCCCAGACAGGGGCTCCACAGCTGGGGTGCCCTGCTGGCAAGAAACCCATAGCCAATTACAGATTCACCTCACATCACAGTGAGCCTGTCTAAGAAGAGTAACAAGGATTTTCCTCAATAAAACCCTGATAAATGGCCCCACACAGGTGTCTCCTGGGGGCCCTGGCTAACAGAGGTGAATAATTTGGCAAATGGTCTTGATTCATGAACAGGATCGGGCGGTGGGGGGGTGGGACCTCTCAGTCCCAGTGAGTTTTTTCCCAACCACTTCATGCAGGGCAGGTAGAGATTGCTCACTTGCAAAGAGCTGAGGAAGGTCTAGCAGGTGAGAAACGCAGTGGGCATCTAACTCTAACTGGGAACAGGACGCGTCCCCAGGGAAAGAGACCAGCAAAGTGAGGAGGACGTGTGAGCTGTACTTGCCTTGGAGAGGTGGGGTTTGGGGCCCAGATGCTGCCAGTAGCCCAGGCAGGGCCCGGCCCTACAAACTTGGGCTCTTGGTAGTCCTTTCCTCCTGCAGAGCCCCTTCTTCTGTTCCCAGCGCCCCAGCTTCCCCCTAGCTTGTCATGAAAGGATATGAGTTTCCCAGCAGATGAAAGCTTCACGGTGAGACGTCGGTTAGCAGCTACAGCTCGCTTTTCATTTTATACAGGGAGGTAAACCCGAGGCCAAAATCCAGGTAAGGAGGAGAGAGGCAGAGAGCTACCTTAGGGGTGCAGCCCTGGGAAGCACAGATCGGCGGGCTTGACACGCGGAAGGCGGCGGCGGAGAGCTGAGAAGGACAAGGCTGGCGCCTCACGGCTGGGCTGTGGCCTGTAACATACAGATGTGCTGGGTGCTGACCCCGGAAGTGTTTCAGGTGTCTGGCTCTTCCGTGAGCCCGCCTCTGTTATTGGGTGAAGTGCATGATTTTTCAGTTAACGTTGTGTGGCTGGCTTAAAAAGATGTAGTCTGGTTTTTGAAAACACTTGGATATGGAAAAAAAAAACACTTTTTTTTTTATAGTGAAGAGACTCTCCATTTTGCTTTAAAAATTGAAGTTTTATTTTGTTTTATCTACAGTTGAGAAATCGTGTTTGCAACGATAAGTGCAAAAGTCCTACAGACTGCTTTTATCACCCAGGGAGACCAGAGTGGGAAAAACTCAGTGATAAAATGGACATCTAAGTCACCCCCAATATAGCAAGTAGAAGTCTATGTTTTTAATATGTTTCCACATGTGTTTTCTGAAATTGCTTTCATAAAATATTTTCTTGCTGCCAGTTGAAATTTTGGAAGCATCTTTCCACTAGTTACATGTTTGCTTTCTGGTTTTTATTATTTGTTTACATTGATTTTTCCATACTTGTGGTTTTTCACTCGAATATATTCATTATTCAAATAAGAAAAACAATTTTATAGATTTATTTTACAGTAGCTCATGATATGGTTGTTGTTTTATTTACTAACATTGTCAGAGGCTGCCTTCTTCCAATAAATGCTAGTATAACTGAAGTTATTTGCGTAAGAAAATCAAGTATATAATAAAAAAAATGGGTTCTTTTAGTTTCTGAGTTATTCTGATTCAAAAAGTCACAATGTTTTTCAGCCGTGTGTGGTGGTGCACACCTTTAATCCCAGCACTTGGGAGGCTGAGGCAGGAGGATCATTGTGAGTTTGAGACCAGCCTGGGCTACAAAGTAAATTCAAGGCCAGCTTGAACTGCATAGTGAGATCCTGTCTCAAAAAATAGGGCTGGGAATTTAGCTCAGTGGCCTAAGCACCTGCCTGGCAAGTGTGAGTTTGTGAGTTTGATTCCCAGTACAAAAAAAAAAGTTTTTCTTTGCATTTCAAGAAAACTGTGAGTAATCTCTCATTGTTTAGTTACAATTCAAAGTGAATGGAATGGTAAAACTTTCAACTTATCAGGAGACGCAAACAAGTAAAAACAAATGTTGCATTTCTCAAAAAGCCTGAAAAAAACTAAAAATAAATCAAAGGCCAGATCTTCCCCCCTCCCCTCCTGCGTGGCCGGCTGCGCTGGGCTCCTCCGCCCTCCGGTTCCCTGCCTGTCTCTGATAACTCGCATCAGAAAAAAGTTGGAAAACTCGAGTTTCCCGACAGATGAAAGTCCGAGTGGGGAGGGAAGGGACCAGAAGGGCTGGGGTTTCTCCAGGGGCAGTCCTGGCTGTTTAGGTTTCCGAGAGTGAGCGACTGGCGGAGAGGCAGAGAGGCTGGAAGAGCGGTGCGGGGGACCCCTGGGGCCGCAGAGTCCGGGACCTCACAGGGCTCTGCCTTCCGAGACTGCTGTCTCCAGTGCGCCCCGAGACGGGCTGTGTCCCCTGTGCTCGGGACTGGGCTCCCCAGACCCGCTGCTTGAGAAACGCTGCATAAGATACTGGGTGCGGGCTTTATCTTTATTTTCTATCTTTCTGGGAAAACAAGATTTTCAGAGTCCCATCTAACCCAGGGACAGAAGGAAGTGCTAAAACTACAGGACCATCTAGAGTCCTGCAGACAGCCTCCCGACACCGCTTCCCATTTCCGGTTGGAGGGAGCGAGCACTTCATGATCTCTGGTGCTTTTACCTACAGGCATTCGGTTTCCTAGGTGCATGGGAGACTGTCGCTACTGAAAAGGAACCCCGAGCTGCAGGGGCTGCCGGCAAGAGAGAGGCTCCACAAACACAAACTTGACCAACATGTGGAACTTTCTTGTTCCTGGTGGAGACTAAATTTGTCCATCCCATGGCCATGTTATCTTTTCACAGATTTTCTTTTTGCATGGCACACATCTTAATGCATTTAACTCTATGCTCAATACCCACAATGAATGACCAAAGGCATGAAATACGGAAAGAGAAGAAGAGAAATAGAAAAGCCTCCTCCAAAGCAGGATTACCTGCTGGCTAGGCTCACCACGATGTTGCTGGGGGGGCTGAGGTCCTGGACAGGTTCCCAGATTCCTGTGTGTGATGAATGAGGAACTGCGCATGGCCTGTAACAGTAAGGAAAACACCAGGAGACAGTGTGCCAAGTAAGAGTGAGGAGATGCACACAGAGGAGGAAAACGCAGGAGTGCTGAAGGCTTTGGATTTGAGAATTTTTTTTTTTTGTTACTCTCCTGTTATCTTGTTTTTGAAGTCTGTTATGGGTATTTTTTATCTTTAAAATAATAATAAAAAATAATTTAAAATGTTGCACCGAGTCTAGAGAACTTCTCCTTGGGTCTTTCAGTGAATGACTGACCCCGTGACCGACAGGTGTGAGTTCACGGCCGCTGTGTCTACTGTATTCACCCTTTCGCATCACTCACCGTTATAACTGTGTGTGAGAGGTGCAGTCCACGTGCGTGGACCTTCAGTGAGCTCCAGGTGGAAGGATTACTGTAGGCCATGCCAGAGACTCTGGCGCACATGTGTCCTGGCTTGGGGCTTTGGAATTTTCCAAGGCAGGTCCTTGTCTTTCTTATCTCTGCCTGTGGGGAGTAAGCCTTAGGACAAAGTTCAGGGGTGCTGGTCCTCAGGCACTGCCCAGTTTCAGGTGAGTGGAGGGGAGTGACCCCCATACCCCGTTGTGCAACTATAGTGTATTACAAAATAATTCTTAATTTCAAAATCAGGAAAAACTGCTACTAAAATTTTCATATTTTTCCTTCCAATCTATTGTTTTCTATTTATATAGGTGTGTATTTTTAATTTCTTTTTATTTTACAATAATAGAGTTAAACTGCATCTACTTTGTAAATATGCCACTAAAAATTATATCAGCTCATAGATTTATGTAGCCGGAATGCACTCTGCACTCTGCTTTCCAAATTAACCTCCTGAACATTTCTCTTCTGCTTAAAAGGCAGATGTTCATCACTTACATTTTTCTAAACCTGGCACTAAAGGAAAATATAAAAAAAGTTAGTAAATAAAGAAGTAATTGTTATATCTAAAGAAAAGGAGAGATTTCTGATTAGCATTCACAATTTCAATCTTTGTGCTAACTAAAACACCCAAGGAAAATATTTAGTCAACAATTATGGACCAAGTATTTCCTTTTGAAGTGAAAAAGTTTTCTACAGTTTTGCTTGAGGAGTTTGCCTTTGGGATTTTTCATAAGGATTCCTAACAATTGGCCATTCCTCTCCCTAGGAGGTATCTCGCTGGTGATAAGCAGCCCAGTGTTCCTATTTCTCTTCTTATCAGAGTTTGGAGTGCTGGGGTCTCCTTCGGGAGTAGGCTTCTAGGTTCTTTCTGTCCTAAGTAAAGAATTGACCAAGGCAAGCACAAATGGTAGCAAAGTTTGATGAAAGATAGGAAGAGAAACAGGTTCTGCCGGGTGAGTTTGGACTGAGTAAAATTAGAAGTACACTCTCCACTGCCAGGGCGGCCACCATGCAGAAAGGAATGTGGTGGGAGCGTGGTGGCGCACGTCTTTCATCCCAGCACTCAGGAGGGTGAGGTAGGAGAAGTATTGTGAGTTCGAGGCCTGTTTGGGCTACAATGCGAGTGCAAGGCCAGCCTGAGCTACATAGTGTGACCCTGCCTCAAAAAACTAGGGCCAGGAGTTTGGCTCAGTGGCTTAAGCACCTGCCCTGTCAGGTGCAAGGTTGTGAGTTCGATCCCTGGTGCGGAAAAAAAAAAAAAAAAAAAAAAAAAAACTCAGCGTGACTGTCCTTTTTGCACCATTAGGTCTTGCCTTCCTGTGGAAAGCCTGCTTGAGTTCTCACAAGAAGCCCACATGCAGCTTTGAGAACTACTCTGTGCTGGTGTCCTGGGGTTCCGTGATTAATGGGTCACACCTACCTCCCCAGCCAGCTCTGCCATGCGCTGATCTCCCGTCTCACTCTGGACTCGGAGACAAGTGCTAGATCTGATCACGTCAGAGAGGGGATCCAGCACACAAGTGATGAAACTCCTGTCCTTAGCGTTGTGTACAGGAAGAGTTTAATGATGCACTTCCCAAGCTGGGCGGGAAACAGGATGTTCCAGTGGAGCTACACTCGCCCTGCGTTTGTTTCCAAGTCCTGGCCAAGGCGACACCTGAGACATTTGTTAAAAACACAGATTTTAAAAAAAGGAAGGGGGAACTGGGATTATAGCTCAGTGGCACAGCGCCTGCCTGGCAACAGCAAGGTCCTGAGTTTGATTCCTGGTACCAAAAGAAAGAAGAAAAAAAGGAAGAAAATCAAGGGAGGGGTAAAGTGGGGGGAAGAAGGGAGAAAAAAGGAATTAAAGGCAGGCATGGTGCTGTGCACCTGGAATTCCAGCACTCAGTAGGTTAAGGCAGAAGGATTGCCATGAGTTCAAAGTCAGCCTGAACTACATAGTGTCACCCTGCCTAAAACAAAACAAAACAAACAAAAACAAACAAAGAAGAAAGAAGAAAGAAAGAAAGAAAGAAAGAAGGAATTAAAGTGTGTTATGTATATGTACCAACTTCCCACAAGGAATATAAACATGACTACACTCATGTACTAATAAAATAATTTAAAAACCCACAGATCTTTCCCAAAATCACTGAAACAGGATTTCCACCAGATAGTCTGTTAAAAAAAATTTTCACCTCCTAGCAAGTCAAATAACATGGCAAAGTCAGGGGGCAAAATAGCAGTATGGATATGCTTTTCTCAAAGTATTAAACTCCAGAAAATTATGTGGTCCTAAAGCTACATTGAATGCATACTTCTCTGCTGATTCAGAAAAGGCATTTCAAGATCTTACTGCCTCTCAAAAGCAGCTTTAATAACATGCATTATGGAAACTGTTGGAAGGACAAATTAACATTTTATCTTCTGGGTTTTTTGTTTGTTGGGGGTTGCCAAAATATAGCATAAAAGAATGCAAATGAAATAGATTTATTTAAGTTATAGTAGACAGATTGTTCTCTTCAATGGATGATATTTATCCCAAAATTTCATGTAGAGTTGGCATTGAATTCATTTCATGATAGTCTATGCATTTGCACCTGAATTATGTTGTTAACAAGGCAGGACGATTATCTATTTCCAGCTTACCTTGTATAAATTTATTTGCAGCAGTGATTTGAATTGTGTACTTTGTTTCACCACCTAAGTAATTAGTGACCTTTATTATAAAATAACCCATCGCTTTCCAGCTCATCTGTGCCAAAGCTCCTTAACAGAAAAGCCAGCTTCCCCGCCAACACAGCGCTCTAACCCAATGGAGTTCTGGAAGCAGTCACCCAGGACAAGGACAGCTGGAGACGAAAGCAGGCACCACCCACCTGTTAACTGAAAGGAAAGGTACCGAAATCCTTGCTGTATGGGTCAGCTAAGTGGGACCCATGCTCCTGCTAGACTGAACGGGCAGGTGATAAAGAAGAAACCAAGAAACGCGTTTCTTCTTCCAGGTCCCTAAGTGGTAGCCTGGGAACAGCGTACACTGGCGGCGTCAGTCTTGACCAGCTGGTCCCTGCTTGCATGGTCACCAACCAACAACTCGCACAAGCCTAGTAATCACCTGCTGCAACTCACTACTTTTCCTGTTTTTGTGTTTTGGTTTTTATGGTCTATGACAGGCTTACCCATTTCTACATTTTAGCCCTTATGTAACATTTTCTCATGCTCACACTCTCAATAATTCTATCGAGCTGTATGTGAAACACCGATTATACAAGTTCAGTATCTATTTGGGTTTGCTCCTGTTTATCTTTAGGAGTGCACTTTACCTCTTTGAATGAAGAGAGAAGAACAAGGTTCACTGTGCTGATTTCTCTTCCAGTGTAGAAGGCACAGGACCAGAGAAGTCTCCCTGGGGCGGCAGGTAGCGCACGGGTTGTGTCATGCGACCTGAGTGGCCGATTCAGGGCCACATGTTTTAACACTGTGCCATTGACTTTCCTTCCTTTTGTCAGTAAACTGACTAAAACCAAGCTGAGCCTATTTCCCTTGAGATAAAGTACCTGCCGGAAAACTCTGTAACAGTATAATGACGACAATTTTGTCCTATGCCCTTTGTTTCATTGTGTCACTTAGATAAGTTTCTTTTGCTTTCATGAATCATAAAGCATCATTATTGGTTTGGGGAGACATAGTCAAAACTTCATCCTTATCCCATAAGTAGCTTATTTTCATTATTTTTTCTTTCATTACTCTTTTCTTTCATTTATTGATTCAGTTAGCATACGAACATGTATTGCACCAGGAGTCATTTTATTTCACATACTCCCTTTGTAGCTGGTATTAGTCCTGGGACTATATGTTGGTAATGGTACAGTCTCTCATTAGTTTGAGACTATGTATTAAAAGTTTCAGGGGTCTCTTATTTTATCAAGTGTAAGACTGAAACCCTAATGTCTCATTGTGATGGCTATTTTTTCTGTTAGGAAAAGAGCAGTTGGGCAACTACTCTCTTAACTTGACGAACCTATTCTGCGAGAGCACACCTCCTAAGTCATTGCCCTCAGTAACTTACCACATTCAAAAGAATCCAACCACAATTATTGAATTAGCCCAGTGCTGAGTGGGCCTCACACAAGTGGGACTCATGACGGTGTCAAGGTGGGGTAGGACGAGGAGGTCAGGCAGTGGTGGCTGAGGAGACGGCGTGGACTACGGGGGCTGCTACTGCAGTCCATTAGAGTGGAGCTTGCCACACTCTCTGCCACGGTGTCAGTCAGCAAGTTTTACAGGAAGGAGAGTCACAGGGATGGAAGAATGAAGTCAGGATGGGGGAGTGAAGGAACTGCTCAAAGCAGAGGACACAGAGGAGAGTAGGAAAGTCATTTGGACCTCCATAAGGAAAGGGTCAACCAGGTTATGTCTGTTCCTCTCAAGATGAAAACCTTCTCCTCTCAGCCTTAGTTTAGAAGATTTTCATTACTGTGTCATTTATTTCAGCACACGAGGCATATTACTAATTAGAGCGATAGGGCCTAGTGGAGGGAACCTAGGTTGTTCGGGCCATGCCCTCAAAAGGAGATCGAGAGTCCAGCTCCTCTCTTCTTGCTTCTTGTCACCATGAGGTGAGCAAAGTTATTCCTCCACCATGTTGTTTTGCCTAAACATGGACCCAAAACAACAGGGCAGTTGCCCCTGGAGTGGAACCTCTGAAACCATGAGCCCAAGCATCTTTTCTTCTTTTTAAGTTGACTGTCTCCTGTATTTTGCTATAGTAATATAAAACTAATATACTCATTATCTCATTCCTTTTGTAACTATTAGAGTATTTTTGGAAAAAGCAACTATGTCACTAGCTAGTATTTTCTGAGTACTATAAACCTTTTTGAAAGGGAAAACTTGAAAATGTTAGAATTACCATGCTTTCAAGCTGTTTAGGCTGAAAACATTGTGCTTTCCTGATTTTGTAAGTAAATACACCACCAGTATGTGTATCATCATTTCTAGTAAGCCAGCTACATCTAAACAGCCTTAGGAGCTCATGTCTCCAGAGTCAAAGGTTTTGCATTCTTTGAATACAACCCACAGAAACTTGGGCCTTTTCCTAAATGTGTCTTAGGTTTTGAGTCATTGCCAGATACATTAAATTATTCAATGCATTTCATAGAGAGACTATAATTATGAATTTGGCAAAGGCTTATACAAGTGATAAATAAACAGAGGGTTTGAAAGCACTCATTTCCTTATAGTGCGCAACCTCGCGTTCTGCAATGTTTGTCCAGAAGAGCTCCCAACTTCTGTAAAAGCTCAGCAGGACTGGTCTACCCTGTTGGGCACTTTCTATTCGTAGTCCAACACTGAATGCTACAGATTTGGGTGGTAATAGGTTGTGATTTCTCCATGCTGTTTGTAGATGTTCTCCTAAAACCTCCAGTGCTCATGGGTGGGGTTTGTTGGAAGTGGCTGGATCTAGAGTGTGTGAATATAGATTAAGGGTGTATGACAACTAAATGGGCTTGGCACAGTTCTGGGTGTGGCTAATGGAAGCCCCACCCTGGCTGTGAGTGGCACCAGCCGATAGACTTGCCGCCTGGATGGAGTATAGAAGGAAGGAAGGCAGCTGGTTATTGCTGCTACCTCCTTCCTGTGATGCCATGGACTGTTTCTCCTCCACGATGCCCCTCTGCCATGCTGCTCTGCCTTGGAGCCAGCTGACTATGAACTGAAACCTCTACAAACTGTGAGCCAAATAGACCTTTCCTCCCTTAACTTGTAGGTGTTGGGTATTTTGTCCCAGCAATGAAAGAAAGTAAAACAAATAGGGACCAACATTTTTGTTTGTTTGTTTTTGTCTTTTTGAGACTGGGTCTCACTATGCAGTTCAGGTTGGCCTTGAACTTACTTTGTAGCCCAGGCTGGTCTTGAACTCACAATGATCCTCCTGTCTCAGCTTCCTGAATGCTGGGATTACAGGCGTGTACCACCATGCCTGGCTTCAGACCAACACTTATTTACTCTTTTTGGATCTTTTATAATTTAAACCACTACTATAATGAGTTAATGACTATAGTGAGAGCTGCTGATACATTCTGTTATGTTTTATAAACATTAAAACAAGATAATTATGGGTGTGAAATGCTTTAACATTTGTTATTCAAAGCATAATAAATTCATTGGACAGGATAATATTCATTCAATAATGGTGATGTTGATAATAATAATACTCTGTGCCAGATGTTGTGACACATATTTCACATGCTGTACCTGATTTACTAACCACAGTGATTTTATGAACTGACAGAATGCAGATACAGAGAGGTTGAGGGGCATGCTCAAGGTCACCCAATGGATAAATCACACATTGTGACTTGAAACTTGGGCATTCAGGTCTAAAAACTGAATGATTGACACACTACATTGTATTGCTTCCCATTTGAAATCATAGTGCAGATACATAAGAAATCATGTAAATATATTCATAATTTATAAAATGTAATTCATATTAAAGAAACAAAGAATTATATGAACTATATTAGATCCATACACACACAAACATAAATATCTCAAGCATGATATGTACACCAATTTATGTCTGTATATGTATACACAATGTATACACAAATAAGTGGAAAACATACACAGAAAAATTGGAAGATTACATCATTATACATCAAAAGTTTAAAAGAATTAGTAGTGAGAATACAGCTTTCTTTCTCTGGAATGTCCCCTCCAACATTGGCGAGAGCGAATCTCTACTCAGTCTACTGACTCACATGCTAATATCTTCCCAAAACCCACCTGAATGCTGATCATTTCAAACCACCCAACTGGATTTCGGCAAAATGTCTTGCCTCCTTTAATAAACACCCTCCAAACAGCTCCCAGCAATGCTTTCCTTCCCTCATTCAGCCTCACTGAACAGAGTAGCTGCTCAAGGGTAAGCCAAGGTCAGTCCATGGTCCATCAACCTCCCTCAGAATTCCCCGAGCACTTGGAGTTCCCCGCTCTCGGATCTCGTCTCCTGCCATTCTTCCCATCTGTATGACTGCTCCAGAGGTCCCGGCTCTGTCAGCATCTCTCCCACAGGCCCCGGTACATTCTCATCAGGGTTCTTGCCCTTATCATTATTATGTGGGTTCCAAATCTTTTTGTCCTTTGTGGGCTCGTTCCATCATTTCCATCAGTTCTTCACTTAATTATTCCCCTCATGTGACAGTTAACCTATTGTGTCAACCTGAGTACGAAACACCCAACTCGACTGGCTCAGCATGCTCTGGGTTTGGAAGACCCCCTTCCTCCCCAGGAGGATTGTCAGCCAATGGCGTAAAAGGCAACAAAGCAGGAAGGCTCGCTTCTGTTTCTCCGGAGGAGCCCCGGTCTTCGCCTTCACCACAGACCACACACGCTCCAGCCTCCTCATGCGGTCTCGCATGGGGTAGTACACGGAGCCCCACGCCTTCGATAGGAGCCTTCAGACCTCCAGCACACAGACAGGACTCCTCCACACCTCACCCTGTGGGCGGCCACTGTAAGCCAATCTTGCTCGTTCTTATGTATTTGTATCTGTTATATAAAACCTGTTCCTTCAGTAATCACTGACTGATACTCCATAATCAATATTGTCTTCCCTAAACAAACTCCCTGCTCTTTTGAGACACCTTGCTCCTCAAGCACTACTATTTCTCATTGTCCTACCCTGATTTTTCTTTTCCTCTCGAGCACTAACTATAATCTACTAAATTCTGTATTTATTAATTTCTCTAATTTCTTTTCTAGTACCTGAACGTGATTTAAGCTCCATTAATCCTCCAGTAGTGCTACTGCTATATTCTAGAACCTGAAAAGTTTTTTTTCCAGATGTAAACATATAGAGAATCTAAGACACGGTAGAAAATTGTTTTATTATTTTTAAACAAGATATACAGAACAGTGTTACACAAATACCTTATTGTATAATTGAAACACAGAAACAAAGATATGAAAAATCAATCTACTTGGTTATTTTTAAAGGTGTTGGCTATACACCATCAATGGGCATGTTAAAAATTTCACATATTCTGTCCTCTTATTGATAAAATTCAATCTAGAAACCTTATTCATCCAGTGTTAGTATGATATGAATTCTAATAGCTGGAATAAAAGTTCAACAATTTGATTAGAAAATAAGGTAGCAACATGTTCAAACAAAATGATGACTCCATCTCTGACCCACAACTGCTCTAATTATTGCTGTCCAATCATAGGTCCCCAAATAGCAAGAGAAGTGTGTTTTTGAAGAGTCAGAATCAATAAATTCTGCTTTACAGGTGCTGAAGGTCCACGTGTAAAGTAGAAATAATTATCCCGGGTGTGGTCCTAAAAGATGACTAAATAGTGGGATGCTCTTACAGAGATTCCTACTCTCAGTCCTAATTTGTCTTATTCCTTTAAAAAAAAGTAGATCTCCTGTTCTAAACTCTCTCCATATCAAAAGACATAGGAAATGAATTTTGGAAATAGGAATTATTTACATGAGAAAATATCTTTCATCATGACTTGGTTTGGTGGATTAACTAATGTGCAACCTGTAGCACTCAGCTGAACTGAATCAGTGTGGTGCTGGGTGTGGAAGACCCACCTGAGGACTGTTGCCAACATCATAAAAAAAATGAACTGGAGGGAATCAGTGCTGTTGATTCTCCTGGAGAAGCTTATCAAGCTGGTTTGCCTGATATGAACTCAGCTGTTCTCACTGTTGGAACAGCTCGGGTCCTGGCTATTGCTGAGGATGGCTGTGGTTCTGTTTGGGGGAGCTCTGGTCCTTACCTTGAGCATCACTTCCTGACTCCAGTGCAGATCCCTCAGCCTGCTGGCACAGATCCTTCATCCCGCTAGTGCAGACTTTCTAGCTTCCACTGCTGACCTTTGGGCCTTCCCAGTGCAGGTCCTTGATACAGACTTGTATGAGACATTGTCATGGGGTCTAGGCCTCTAGTTGGACTTGTGCAGGACATTGCCAGGGGATTCAGGCCCTCATCTGGATTCTTTGTGTCTCTAGTACATGGACAGATTTATCATCCTGTAAATTATGTGTCCTGTATTAAATCTGTCCCCTTGTAAACCCTGACTGCAACACCTGGTCCCAAATACACATAGATGATATAGATATAGATATAGATATAGATATAGATATAGATATAGATATAGATATAGATAGATATACTATTTTGTAACAGGGCCTATCCTCTCTTTCTGATTTTGATATTTTAGACAAGGCAGTCAGCATATATTCTTTCACTGAATCTTCTGTTATTGTGTACTTGGAGCACAACTGGGTAGATGATAAAATAAATTCTAAGTAGCACTTCTGACAAAGACCAATGTAAAATATTACTAATCACATAAGAATCCTTAAGTTAAGTACTGCTCCTCAATTCTTTCACCTTCCATATGCCTATCACTGGGCATTTTTATTCTTGGAGATAAGACTTCTGATAGGAAATTGCTTTGGTTATAGTTTTTTATTGTTATTTTAGTAAAGTAAGTGACATGTTACATAAAATAATAAGCTTTTAATATTAATGTGTTTCAAATTTGGAAACTTAGTAATAACCAAAAGATTGTACAGACTATACTGTATTCTTGGTTAACAACATGTCTAAGTTTTTGTAACTCCATGTAAAATTTGATGACCTAATGTAAAATCATGGAACAATTTTGAATGCTGTAACTGTAAGCCATTTAACCTCTTCGGCAATCAGTTTCTTTATTTATAAAAGGAATGAGAATCCACATTGTTTACAATAACTATGAGTATAGAATCAGCATGGTCTTAAGAAAAGTTTATCCGAAACTGCATTTTGTATTTGAACTTGAATGCCTACCACAAAAGAAACATGTGATGTCCATTCATATAGTCTGTCTCAAAATTAACACTGAAGGCTGGAGGTGGGAAAAGCTGACATTATCAGTTGGAAGGCAGAGAACTTTTCATTTGATTTTTCTGTTCTTGTAAGTATATGCAGAAAAGGACAGTAAGTTACAAGTAGCTTTATGCAGATGAGTATTGTTGGAAGGGCAGGGAAACAAATTAAAAGTTATCAGTCAAATGATTTGAAGGAAAATGATCTTTAGAAGATATGGACAGCTTAATGAATAGATGCCATTTAATTTGGGAGACACCAGTGGAGGTGTCCACAGAATCGAGCCCAACAGCTGTGCTTAAGTGGGTCAGTCTTCAGCGTCTCTCAGGGACTGGAACATGGAGACACAGTGATGCCCACAGCTACTCTAATATACCAGCTCCTGGTTTCCTTTCTTTTTAAATATACATGTAATTATTTAAGATGTATTAAGGAAGAAAAACCTTTTATGACGACTAATGTCATTATTTCTTTTTTCCTGCTAAGAGCTAATTAGTGTGAGAAACTTTTTTTAACACTTAGAGGTAAATCAGACTGGAAGACAACCTCACTTTTTTCCAGTGATGTCAGTCGTAGATAAAGCACCACTGTTACGTCTAATGCCAGAGTATGACAATACTTTTCGTTTTTCAGCTAAGACTGATAAAGATCAAGTCCTTCACACCGGAAGAAAGATGTTTATTGACACTGATGATTTGGATTCTCATAAGAACGAGCTCCTAAATTTTCAGAGATATTACATGTACATTGCAATGTTAGAGATTGCCATAGGAAACTAATTACAAATATTGATAACTTTTAACTTGTTTATTGATTGTTATTTAAAGATAATTACGAATATTAGCCTAATCAATTATTCATGAGTTAGCTTCACTTGGACTATAATTTTAGTGTGGCTGAGGCTAATATTCATAATAATAAAATCCAGGCAAGAGAAAAGTGAAAAGAGCACTTACTTTTTAAAAATGGCATAGATCTCAGCCCTGAGGATATAGATCCCATGACCTAATGACCTCTTTAAGAGTCCTACATCTTAATACTATTAAATGGTAACTAATATTTCATTAAATTTTTTGAGGAAACAGACATTTAAATTATGCTAAGCTCCTAATCTTTTCTCAATTTTTTTTGCCACAAAGACCAATGCCATCCCCAATTAGAAAAGGATGACTTCAATGTTCTGCAAAAATTTAAGCAGCAAAATATCTACTGACAATGAACTGCTATCTTTCTAATCTCTAACTCTTTTTCTTTCATTTTTTCCCTACTTTTCCCCATTGTGTTAGTCAACATTCTATTCCTGTAACAAACACTTAAGAGAAATAAATTTTAAAAGAGGAAATGTGTTAAATTCTGTACATTTCAGTCAATTGATCCCATGTCTTTGGGCCTGTAGTGAGGCAGAATGCCATAGCAAGAACACATGGTAGAAAAGCAACAGTGATAAAAAAACAGCATAGTGCAAGCACAAAACAAACATGGGTAAAAGGAACAGAAGAGAGGAAATAGAAACACTCCTAGACACAGTCACCTATTTGACATTTGACAAAGGGCCCAAGGGCATACATCCAAAGAAAACCTAGTCAACAAATGGTTCTGGGAAAACTGGGTATCTGTTTATAGAAGGTTGAAGCTGAACCCATATCTTTCAGTATATACTGAACTAAAATCAAGATGGATGAAAGATCTAAACATTAAAACAGAAACATTGAACCCACTTGAAGACAAAATAGGTAGAACACCTGAAGTCATAGCTGTAAGAAAAGATTTTCTCAACAAAACTGCAATTACACAAGAAATTATAGCAAGAATCAACAAATTGGATTAGATCAAATTGAAAAGCTTCTAGATAGCAAAGGAATTAATTAGTAGAGTGAAAAGACAACCTACAGAATGGGAAAAAAGTTTTGCAGCTATTCCTCAGACATAATATTAATATCTAGAGTATTTCAAGAACTCAAAAAAATAAACTTGCTAAAATAAAAGACCCAAACAAGACATGGGCAAGTGAAATGAACAAGACACTTCTCAGAAGAAGTACAAATTGCCACCAAACATATGAATAAGTGTTCAACATTTCTGGCCATCAGAGAAATGCAAATTAAAACTAAGCTAAGATTCCATCTTACACAAGAAAGAATGGCAATCATCAAGAAGAAGTCAAAATATAACTAATGCTGGTGAACCTGTGGTGGAAAAGGAACCCTCCTACATTGCTGTTGGGAATGTAAAACAGTACAAACATTATGTAAATTGGTATGGAGATTTCTCAAAAAACTGAAATTAAAAATTCCATCTGACCCAGCTATTTTCCTTCTATATCTTCCCCAAAGAGATAAAGATATATCACAGTGATATATTTGTACCAATGTTTACAGCAGCAATATTCATAATAACTAAATCCTGAAGGCAACCTGTATTCCCAGTGACAGACAGTGGGTAATGGAAACGTGCTGTCTATACACCTACACCCAAAGTTAAAGGAGGAAAGGTTTACTTGGCTTATGGCACATAGAAGATTCAGTCCCTAGTCAGCTGGCTGCAAGGCAGGGTGGCACAACAGAGGAGAAACAGTCCATGGCAGGATCAGCAGAAAGCATTGAAGGGTACTAGCAAGCAGCAGCAGGGAGCCTCTCTTTCCCTTCATCACATCTAGGTTATAAGCCTTTTTGGTGGTGCCATTCACACCCAGGGTGGGCCCTTCCATTATCCACACCTAGAACTATGCTAAACCAATTGGTAGACTAATTTAATACCACATACCCCTAATCCCAGACTCACACACCCTCAATCCAGCCACCTCCAAAATGCCCCATCTGCCACCACATGAGGCATGTTATGGTTTGTATTCAGAGGCCTCCCTGCAAGTCTCATGCAATCACAGAGGTGGCTGAATCTAGCATTTGTGATTGGTTTGTAGTCTAGCACTGGGATTTGTGGTGTGAGTGCTGCACCACCCAGGGGTAGAGAGCCTGCATACAATATAAGGGTAGGAAGGAGGCAAGCTTTTCTCTCTTTTGTCCTTTTGCAATTATTGTTTGTGACCACCATGAATGGTTGCCCCTCTGCCATGCCCCTCTGCCCGGGAGCCAGCTGAGTATGAACTGAAACCTCCAACAAACTGTAAGCCAAATAAACTTATCTTTCTCTAATTTTGGGCATCAGGTATTTTGTCTCAGCAACAAGAGAAAAGTAACCAAAACTGAATTTGATACCAGGAGTGGGGTTGTTGCTATGACTATACCTGACCATGTGGTTCAAGAGCCTTTGGGAATGGCTTGTGGAGAGAGTTTGGAAAGGTTCAGAAATGTCACCTGAAAGAGTGGTGCTGGAACAGCTTAGGCTGTTTGGTATGGGAGATTCTGGTCAGCGCTCACAAGACCAGAAGGCTGATAGAAAGCCTGCTGGTAAAGAGCAGGCTCGGGAGGTTTCTGCTGGGAAGAAGGACAGCGTTGGTTGTTGGACTCCAGACCATGTATGTTATGGCTTGGCAGAAAGTTTGTCAGCATTTTGCTCATGTCCAGAGACTTTGCCTGAGACTAAGAGCTGTGGACTAATTAATCTGACAGAAGAAATTTCAAGGCAGTTGAATGTTGGGGTGGCATGGCTAATGCTGGGGGCTGCTAGCCAGATTTATGTTGTGAATCAAGAGCAAAGAGCCCAGCAGGGTGATTTAAAATGTGAGTTTGGCCAGAAAGAAAGCTCCAGTAAAGCTGTGGGAGCTAAAACCACCAAAAGTGCTGTGCGAGTGGAGTCACACAAGCCCTTTGGAGCTCGCAATTTGCCACAGATTGCTTCAGATGCTGGACCTGCAACTACAGGACCTAACATTTGCCCTGATGGATTTTGGACTTGCTTTGGCTCCAATGCTTTGTATCCCCTTGTTTGTGCCCTTTGGAATGGTAATGTTTATCTTGTGCCATTGTATGTTGGAAATATTTAACTTTGTTTTCATTTGTACAGGGGCTTGCAGCTAAGATTTGCCTTCCATCTCAGAGGACTTCGGCAACTCTTGG
>RJWM01004219.1:0-108936 GCA_004363535.1 Dasyprocta punctata | reverse complement strand
TTTCATCTGACAGTCACTTAGAAATAATTTCTAGAAAGAGAGATATAGTTCCTACTATAACTAATGATTAATGAGGTTTTTACTTGGAAGTGGTAAAACACTTCAGCAGGCTTTTGAACATGAATTCTGTCACACCAAAAGAAAATTATTCTACTCCTTGAGGATTATTATGGAGCAAAAATGCTGGCTTTCCCTCATTTAACATCTGAAGAATCATCTAGGCCAGTGATGAACAATTGATTGTATTTAGCATTCCTTGGGGATATCAACTGGCACAACGATAAGAGGGTGGCAGTGGCTGTTCATTACCATCACTGGCTTATGAAGGGGAATTCATGGATAAAACATCAGAGAGGACTGAGAAATCTACACTAGAACTGAATGTTAATGATTAATTGGAATCCATACAAAAGCGAGGCAGAAGTCAGCCTTAGGCAAGAGATAAAAGCTACATCCTGGGAGGAAAACTTTTGTGCTTGTGGTACAGGCTGAAGTCATCTCTCCTGATGGGATAAAGTGGAAAGAACTAGGACATTTGAGTCAGACCGATGTGGGTTCAAATTACAGCTGTAATGTTTTTGAGCAGAGTTGGCTGTTTGGACATCCATTAAACAGAGTTTTATTCTTAAAAAGGAGATATTAATTCCAATTTCATAAGGCAGTGGTTGAGTTTTAAGCACCTAGCATATTATATACAAAGCACCTAGCAAAGTGCTTATCATACAAACATTCATGAATAAGCAGCTGTCATTATTATATATTTAGGGGGTAAAAGTGATAACTTAGTTGTCTTAGTTACTTTTCACTCATTGCTGAGACAAAATACCTGATGCCTTAAATTAGGGAATGAAAGGCTTATTTCTTACAGTTCTCAGAGGGTTTCAGTCCATACTTAGTTGGCTCCAAGGCAGCATGGCATGGCGGGGTAGCCATTCATGGTGGCTGCCAAACAGCAAGGTGAACCAGTGAGAGAAAGAGCAAGAGAGGGAAGACACGTGTTCCTCCCACCCTTAATCTGTATGTTGGCTCCACCCCTGGGTGGGTGCAGCACTCACATCACCAATCCCAGCACTAGACAACAAACCAATCACAAATGCCAGAGTCAGCCCCATCCAAATTACATGAGGCCTTGGGGGAACACAGGACAAACCAATACATTACTCAAAGAGAATGAAAATATATATTATATACTGCACTGTTCTGTACCATGCTTTAAGTTAGTTTATTTTCCAGGACTTCTGGGAAAATAGTGGCATGTTGAATAGCAGAGAAACAGACTCTGATATTTGGTGTCCAGATGCTGAAATATAGCAACGTGAGGAAGAGATGAAGGGAAATGGGTCCCTGAGAACTAGCAAGGATCTGAAGTGAGAATGGAAGCCCAAAAGCAGAGTAAAGAGAGGGAAGTCAACTCAGAAGAAGAGACGGCAAGTGGTACTTCATCCTGAGCCTGGCTCATGGCATAGGAGAGGTGGCTTGAGCCTACAGGTGCACATTTACTACTGGCAACAACAGAAGCCTCTACAGAGAAACGCACCAATGGAATGGAATGGTGGGTGTAGTAGACTACAGTGGCTGCAGAGTTATCCCAGTTCAGATGTCCCCCAGGAGAGGGCTATTGGTTGGTTGCCATTTTGGAGAAGGAGCAACTGAGTCTGAAGTTCAGAACTGTTGTGAGCTGGCTCCATCTAGTGACTCCCAGTGTCTGGGTGAGGTGGAGATGAGTTCAAATCAGAAGTCAACTTGCAGAGTTCAAGATGGCAGTAGGCACATAGAGTGTTGCTGGCTGAACAATTTGAGTTCCAGCCTCACAGCCAGAAACCAGCCTGAACTCCAGTGAAACTAAAGCTGCAGGCTTGCTGGCATTAAGCAACATGGACTTGGGCTCTCTGTCCAATCTGCCTACCAGTGACAGTGGAGACACAACCTTTTCTTCATGTTTTTTTCTTGATTGTTTATTCCTGTTTTTATAAATATGTGAGCACTCTTTCTAGGTTTCTATTGGTGTTGTTTTGTTCTGTTCTTGTTTTTACTTCTTCCTTCTCTCTTTGCCTCCTGTCTTCTTTCACAGTTTCCTGCTATAAATCTACAAAGCTACCTGCCATAAAGTTTGTGTAATTTCCTTTGTCCTCTAGCCTCACTTTTATTCTCTTTTTCTTCTTCTGTTTCTCTACCTATCACCCTAACTCTTAAATTTTCTCCATTGAGGGTCAAATCACCATAGTGAGGGAATATTTATTGTATTCAATTTTCTGGTCTGTTCTAGATTTTGTTATATAATCTAGTTTATATGATTAAAGAAGGCAAATTAATAGTTACTATAATTTAACACTTTCCAGACTGTCAGTGATGTTATTGTTATTATTGATTGTACTACTTTAGCCAAGATGATGTAATTGTTCTAATCAGTTTTTCTTCCTGGTATGCCAAGAATGAGATTGCCTGTGTCATAAACAATACTATAGGACAGTACCAAAATATCAGGAACTATACCAAATGGGCAACAATTTCTCATCCTCAAAAGCCAGATCCACCTGGAAGACATCTCTGAGATGCAGTCATTTCATAGAGGTTCTAGATACTAAAAGTAAAGTTACCTTCCATAAGCAATTTTTGAACACCAAACCTGGAATTAAACTAAAAAGAAATAGCAAATGAGAAGACATGGAAGCAAAACGCAACCAGACTTCCAGCTCACCAAAAGTAAATATAGGTGACAATGAGATGGAACAATTTCCATCTGATAAGATGGAAAGCACAGAAGAAATAGACAAATTCCTAGACACAAATGAATTACCAAAGTTGAATCAAGAAGATAAAAACTTTTAAATAACAAAAATCAGTCAATAAAATTGAAGTCATAATTAAAAACCTCCCAGCAAAGAAAACCCCAGCTCTTGAGGTACTCACCAATGAATTCTTCAAAAAATTTAGAGACGATCTTATTCTTCTTCTTCTCAAAATTTTCAATGAAGTTGAAATGAAAGCCATACTCCAAAATTTATTCCTGGAAGCAAGCATTATCCTGATACCAAAACCAGAAAAGAACCCAACCAAAAAAGAGAAATGCTGGCCAATCTCCTTAATGAACATAGATGCAAAACTCCTCAATAAGATAGTACCAAAAAAATGCAGCAAATCATCAAGAAGATTACACACCCTTGTCAAGTTGGATTCATCCCAGGGATGCAGGTATGGTTCAACATATGTAAATCATTAAATGTAATACATCATATCAATAGTGCAAAAGACAAAAATCACATGATCATCTCAATAAATGAAGAAAAAGAATTTGGTAAAGGTTAGCTCTCATTCATGATTAAAAAAACTACAGAAAAGTTGAATAGATGGTCTTTGTCTCAATTTAATAAAAGCCATCTATGACAAACCAACGGCCACATTATATGAAATAGGTGAAAACTGAAAACTTTCACTGTAAACAGAAACCTTTCACTGTAAACAGAAACAAGAGAAGGATTTACAATACCTCCACTCCTATTCAATATAGTCCTGGAAACATTAGCCTGAGCAATTAGACAGCAACAACAACAAATAAATAAATAAAAGAAATAAAGATAGAAAATGGATAAGCTTGTGAATGACATGAAATTCTATGTAGAAGACCCCAAAAACTTCACCAAAAGACCACTAGCTTAATAACCGAATTAAGTATCATAGCTGCATACAAAATCAATACTCAAAAATCAATAGCATTCCTGTACACAGTAAAAACTCATTGAAAATAGAGAAATAATACCTTTTATCACAGTATCAAAAGAAAACCCGAAATACCTATGAATCAATCTAACAAAGAAAGTAAAAGACCTTTATGCTTAAAGGTACAGTACTATGAAAATAGAGATTTAAGGAACTATCAGAAAATGGAAAGTTATTCCTTGTTTTGGGGGTAAGAAGGTACCACATAGAGAAAACTGTCATACACTTAAAATTCTTATACAGATTTAATGTAATCCTAATCAGAATACCAATAGTATGTCTCACAGAATTAGAGAAAACAACCCTAAAATTCATTTGGAAGGAGAAGAGACCTGGAATATCAAAAGTAATTCTGTGCAACAAAGGCAAGGCAAGAGGCAACACAACCCCTGACTTGAAATTATACTACAAAGCTACTCTAATAAAAATGGTATGCCACTGGTAAAACAAACAAATGAATGAACAAACAAACAGACCTGAGGATCAGTGGAATGAGTTATAAGATGCTGAAACAACTCCAAACATACTCGGTTATCTTATCTTTGACAAAGGGACCAAAAGCCTTTGCTAAAGGAAAGGTGTTTGGCCTCTTAATACATGGTGCTGGAAAAGGTAGCTTTCCACATGCTGAATATTAAAACTAGACCAATATCTTTCACACTGTACTAAACTAAATTCCAAATGGATCTAGGAAAAGAAAACACTAAATCTGCTGGGAGATAGAATAGGTAGAATTCTTAAAGACATATGTCTTTATGAGCAAAACCCACTTGCACAGGAAATATCAAAAAGAATTGACAACTTGGATCTCACCTCATTAAAAAGCTTTTTGCACAGCAAGAGAAATCTTCAACAGAGTGAAGAGACAACCCACAGAGTGGGAAAAGAATTTTGCCAGCTGTTCCCCGTACAAAGAGTTGACATCTAAAATATATAAAGAACTCAAAAAAATCAGACCTCCTAAATATAAATACAAAATCCTGAAATGGACATCTGAAATGAATAGACATTTCTCAAAGCAGGAAGTAGTAATGGCATGTAAATATATGAAAAAATGTTCAACATCAATGTTTGCTTGAGAGATGCAAATTAAAACAAAACTGAGATTCCACCTCACTGCAGAAAGAATGGCAGTTATGAAGAAACCAACCAAGAACAAATGCTGGCAGAGTTGTGAGGAAAATTATCCCTTCTTGACTTTTGGTTGGAGTATAGATTGGTGCAAATTTCCATCAATCAATGAATGGATGAAGAAGACGTGGCTTTTTATATACAATGGAGTACTACTCTGCCATAAAAAAGATAAGCTTGAGATATTTCTAGCTAAATGGATGGACCTTGAGACCATACTCTTAGGTGAAACAAATTGAATACACCTGTTTATATACCACATTTTCTCTCTAGTGTGAGAAACTGAAGATGTAAATAAGGACCAAAATGTATAGTATGCATTGGGAATTGTGAAGAAAATTTCTAAATGGGAAGTGGAAAAAGGAAGGGAGAAGGGGGAAAGGAAGGAAGTGACAAGAAAATAAGAGAACAGAAAAAAAACTGGAAAGAAAGCTCTCATAAATAGGGAGGAAAGATGGGCTGAAGGGAGAGGAGGGGAATAGGAAAAGAAGAATCAAAATGTATCATGTACAGATGCAAATTCACTATGATGAATGTTACTGTTATGTGTGTCTAAAATATACCAATAAAATTAATTAAAAATAAAAAGTTAGCCCTCATTTTGGCAGCACATACACTAAAAAATAAAAAATTAGTTTATTTTCCTTATTTAATCCATTTTAATAATTATAAAAATATTTTATACTTTTAGGGTTATTTCATACAGTTTTTCAAATATTCTTTCCAACGGTCTTGCCAATATTATACATGCCTGTAACACACATAAAGTAATTTAATTCCTGACTAGTGGACAGATTTCCTCCAAGATCACAGGTCTAATAAGAAATGAATCTTTAATTGCATTCTAAATCTCTTAATTTCTAATGCCATACCTTATTACTGCACTGAAAGTTAATTTTAGTCAAATACTTAGTTGAAAGCTCAGTTTTAGTACAATATTAGCACAGGGACTGTATTCCTAAATGGGGTTAGTCTTTATTTTTGATGTACTCTGGGGTATATGTTTGCCACAGAGTCAAGAAGTACTATGCATCTTTATCAGAATAAAACTATATTAATCAGGATTATCAGCTGTAGAATATATAATTCACTTTTTATTCCCTCAAAAAGAAATTTCTAGAGTTTTCTTCCTTTGTTCTCTCTCATTTATGGTACACATTATCAAGGTCCTTCTCTCCAGTGACTTCTGCAAAAATACCTATAGCCAGGCTCAAAGACCAGCAGAAGTTTGAATAGACACACACGACTGTGAACCACAGGAGGCTGTCCATGTACACATTTTGTAGCTCATTGATTCTGTAAACCCTACTTTATAGCCATAATGGATGCTTTTATTCACATTTGAGTTGAGTTGAACATTGAGAAAATGAAGATTCCAAGGGAGCAACCTATGATTTATCTTTGTTTACCCTAGCAAGTTATCATATTAAGCTCAAGCTTCATAAAAAATTAAAAGATGCAATAAAGCACCAGTAGTTCTGATCTATCCACACATTTTGGTACTTAGTTTGTACTGCACTGTGCATGTGAATAGCAACCCACGGAAGCCAAGCCTACTGTGAAGTGAGCTAAGCCAAGCTTAGAAAGGATATGAAAGATATGTGGAAGATTATACATATATATATGACATGTATATCCCATTTTTCCCTATATATAGACATATACATATTTATTTCCCATTTCTCTATGTATAAACATTAGATATAGAGAGAATATATATATATTTCTCATTTCTCTCTATATATAGAGAGATATCATATATAGAGTATATATATATATATATATATACATATATATATATGTATATATATATATATATATATACAGAGAGAGAGAGAGAGAGAGAGAGAGAGAGAAAGAGAGAGAAAGCGGGGGGGGTTGAGAATGAAAGCCTGTCAGGAAATGTATGCACACTTTAGTAGTAATAAATATCTGGAAGCTAATAGCTACCACTTTAAGCACCTCTTATGATTGTGGAGGCCAAAGATAGCTTGTATTACCCTTGTGATATCCCAATAAACTTAGCATTAAAATATTTTACAAGTTCTTATTTTCCTGATGTATATATTTTTGGTGAACTTTTGAGAGCAACATATTTTAGTTATACAAATCGAAAATAATTTAAATGACCATGAATGAGATAATAATTGAATAAATTTATATTATATTCATATTATATGGATAGCCATTAAATAGAATGAATTGTTTCCAACCACTAATATGAAGAGATTTCTATTCTGTGTCATTAAGAAAAGATTAACAGAAGTGAATATAATGATTTTTTAAAAAATATTGACAAAAGTTCTCTATGTATAATTATAAGCACAAGCAAACATGTAAAATGTTATGCATCAAGTTACTAACTGGTTAGTAAGAGAAACTAGGATGGAGGAGGAGAGAAGATAAGTAATAAATACAGAGATGACTAAATAAATAGCTTGCAGGAAAAGTAATGACAAATGTGGTAAAATGTAGTATCTGTAGAATGGTTTCTTTTTAAGCAGAGAGAGAGGGAAGACCACCACAATGTTGTGGTAATTACCTCTGAATAGCAACTTTTAAACAAGGAAGCAATGCCCAGAAAAGAGAGGAAGGGGACAGAGGGTAACCATGACAACATTGGCATCTGGGAATTAGGATTTATTGTGCTATTTATTTTTATAGTTCTCAGGGGCTTCTCAGAAACCATCATCAACAGTTCCTTTAGAATGATAATTCAGTGATCAATTGATTGAGATATGGGTTTCTGAACATGCCCAGCGAATTCCTTGATAGGAAGCTAATAAAAGCTCTAAGAGATATCAGGTCTTCTTGGTCATTGAGAAGGATATTACTGTACCTCATAACAACTCCTGTCTTAGTCATTTACCTTATTACTGAGACACAATACACACCACTTAAGCAAAGAGAGGTTTATTTTGGCTTATGATTTTAGAAGTTTCAGTCCATGGTATACAGGTTCCAAACAGAAAATGGCATGATTTAAGGGCATTCCTTTGTGGAAAACTGTTCAAAATATGGCAGCCAGGAAGCAGCAAGAGAAAGGAGGAACTGGAGAGGGAGACATGTCCTTCCAGGTCACTCCTCCAGTAATCCTCGTTTTCTGACAAGATCCTACCTCTCAACAAGGAGGCTATCCACCCCCATGAGTCATTTGTCTTCCAAAAGCCCTACCTATGAATGCATGAGTTCTTTGGCAGGAACATTCTCCATCTGAACCACAGTATTCTCCCTTCCTGGCCTGTGAACTTTAAGTTAAGAATTCGCCAAACCTTGTCCTCCAACAAAACAGTACCAGATGGAAAATTCTTGCTATAAACTGATCCTTCTTAAGTTCTGTATATATCATAAGATCATAAATGACAAGAGAAAACTCCCTTCCTTGGATAGAAAATGATGCATGGCTTTTTTCGTATCTTATAAATAGTGGGTTATAGAATCCTGATTTAATTCTGATTCTCATATCCATTCTCAGGTTAGTTGACTTCAAAACTAGCTTGACTTCTATCTGGTAACCATATCACATATTGATTACCATTCTATTCATACATTCATAGTTCAGCTAAGGAGATTCAGTCAAAACATTCTGAATATTACACTAAATTTCCATTTCATTTGATTTCATTTCTGTTCTTATTTGAATATTGGGGAAAATGGGAACACTAATATTATATGGAACTTAGAAACTTTTAAAAGTCCCTAATTATGTGGTTTTAAATGTCAGTGAAGTTTTTGAACCATTTTTGTGATGAACAAATCATACACCTAATATTTGGTTATTTTGAATATTGACTAACTTATAAATGAACCCCCTAATTTTACTAATTAGAGATCCATTTTAAATCTTTACTATAGTTTCATACTTCCAAACTGATGAAAGTTACTGCTGAAAATATCAATGAACTTTCTTTTGATATAATTTAAAATATGTTTAATGTTTTATATAAAATCACTATTATTTTTTATTTGAGAGAAAATGGGCACAGAAAAGAAAAACACAAAGCAAAAGAGACAAACAAACAACAGCAACAACAAATCCAATACAATAACATTATAGGTTTACAAAGTGAGATGATTGGAATTTGACAGTGGTTGTAATATTGCATATCATTACCTTCAAAGGAGTTGTTTGGATTAACAGATATAGACATGTAAAGTTGATCTAATCATATGAGTATTAACTGTTCTTTTTCAATAACTAATGCTTTTAGTAGTATAGTCATTTTAACTATCTTATGTATACCTGTATACAAATTTATGTCTTTTTCCTTATCCCTTCCTTTTTTCCTCCTTTCCCCTTATAATACCTCTTGTTATCTTCAAAATAACTGCCCATATCATCAAGCACAGTACAATCAAAATATTACAGGATAAAACCAATGAAAAACAAGACAATGAAAGCAATACATAGTAAAACAACACTGATTACTATAATGCCTCATGTCATCTTCTAAGCAGTTGCTCATATCATCAGTCATAATACAATCAAACAAACCAAAATAGGATAAAACCACTCAAAACAAAACAATGAAAGCAATATAGGGTTTCAAAACAAGGTGATCAGTTATCAATAATGGCTACCATAATGTGTTTTGTTATCTTTGAAATAGCTGTCTATGCAATCAAATATAATAAAATTAGGCAAACTGAAATAGAATAAGATCAAACTAAACAGCTCAATGGAAACAATACAGGACTCAAATCCCAATGATAGATTAACAGTGGCCACTTTCTTCCCTTTTTAGATACTTCCTCCCCTTTCATTTTTACAATATGTATTGTGTATTTTGAATCCTACTAACTCCTTTAGGTTTTTTTTTTTTTGTACTAGGGAGATAACATGATGCTCGCCCATGTGACTCTGGGCCATTTCATCCATGAACATGATCTTAAGTTGCATCCATTTACCTACAAGAGACTTGAGGTTATTTTTCTTTATAGCTGAGTAGCTTTCCATTGGATAAAATTGCCATATCTTTCTTGTCTACTATGTAGCTAATGGGCAAGTTACCCCCACTTCTTTCTGGTTCCCTGTCACATACAACATTGTTCTCTCTCCTTTGACTTTCAGTCTATGAACCCCCTTTCGAGTTTAATGTGTTTCTTGTATAAAGCGTATTAGTTGGCCCTGTCTGCGGATCCACCCTGCTTGTGTTCCTTTCCATTGGAGGACTGAGGCCATCTATATTAATGGTTAAGGCCAGCATGCACTGCCTCATCTCCACCGTGCCATTTTCCTGCAGTTGGCTGCTCACTTTTCCTCTCTACTGAGTTGTCTGCCCCACTCAATGATATCCCTCTGCCACTGTTTCTGGAGCTGTGGTCTTTTTTATCTCTCACTAAAATGTCCTTCAGTACTCTTTGTAGGGTTGGCTTGGTGGTCATAAATTCCTTCAGTTGTTCTTTGTGGTCAAAGTATCTTGTTTTTCTGTTGATTTTGAAAGATAGTTTTGCAGGGTACATCAATCTGGATTGGAAGTTGTTTTCTTTCAGGGCTTGAAATACTTCACTCCAAGCTCTTCTTGACCTGATGATTTGTGTTGAGAAGCCTGTTGTGATTCTGATGGGTTTTCCTTTGTAGGTGATCTGTTTCTTTTCTCTAAAAGCTTTTAATATTCTCTTCTTGTGTTGAATTTCTTGGATCTTGATTATTATATGTCTGGGTGTAGATTTATTTTGGTTATGTTTAACTGGAGTTCTGTATGCTTCACTTATCTGAAAGTCACTTCCTTTTTCCATGCTTGGGAAGTTTTCTACGATTATTTCTGTAAATAGGCTTTTAATTTCATTTGTACTGACCCCTGCTTTTTCACTCACACCTTTTATTCTTAAGTTATGTTTCTTTGGGTTGTCTTGCAGCCATTATATTGTTATTTCTAGGTTCCTTGTTGTTTTTAAGAGATCGTTCCTTTCATAATCACAAGCTGCAAACCTGTCTTCAAGCTTTGAAGTTTCTTTCAAGTGGTTTTTAGTTTCTTTCAAGTGGTTTTGCCAACTTTCATTGGAGTTTTTGATTTTCTGGTTATCTCTTTGAATCTGTTTCACGCATTCTAAATCTGTTTTATATTGTTCATTCAAGGTTTCCCTCATTTTCCTATGCTCCATTTTTTTAAATCTATGTCTCCTTTAGAGTTGCCTGGCAGTTCTTTTATTGTTTTTTATTTCTTCTTTTAGTTGAGTTAACATTTCTGTTCTAATTTCTTTTATAACCTCTTGAAGTTGTTTCTTTACTTCAGTTGCCATCACCTCAGAAAGTTCAGTTGTGGGACTCCCGATCTTTTCTGCATTTGCATCTCCTGGACTTGATCTGTTTGTATTGGAGGCCAGAGACTGCCTTTTGCATATTTGTCTTGACATATTCCTGGGTTCTTCTGGGCAAATGGGTACTGGGGACCCATGCACTCCTCTCATTGGCTGTGTATTGAGCAATAGTGCTATGTACCCCCAAGTCCTCATGTACTTTTGATGGGGCTGAGTCTGATGCTTGTGATCAGTTTGTTGTCTAGCACCAGGATTAATGACGTGACTGTTGTACCCGGCCAGGGGTGGAGCCGACATACAGTGTAAGGGAAGGCGGGTCTTCTGCTTCCATTTCGGTCTCTCTCTCTCTCTCTCTCTCTCGCCAGCGCGGCTTGCAGCTTGCAACTTGCAGCCACCATGAACTGTAACCCCGTCATCCCATGCTGCCTTGGAGCCAACTTATGGACTGAAACTCCCAAGAAACTGTAAGAATAAACCTTTCCTTCCCTAATTTTGGGCGTCAGGTATTTTGCCTCGGCAATGAGCAAAAAGTAACTAAGACAGGCTGCAATTTCTTTGAAGAGAGACTGGTTCTTCTAGCCAGTGCTGATTATGGACACTAATGGTTGCCACTGGGGGCACTGTTACAGCACTATCCACTGCCTTTCCCCTGCCCACCTTGGCTCCCAGATGGCTGGTACAGTGTGCACAGGGGTGGGGCTGCTGCCCACGAACCTGGGCCAGTGGACTGGCCACCCATGGACTCTCCACCACCACCCCAGGAGTGCACATGGAGCTGCTGTCTCCAGACCAAGCCAGTCACCCATAAGGACCCTCTGAGGTGGCCCCCAGAATGCACGCAGTGGGCAGGACTCAGCCTGAGCAATCTCCATAGGTGTGCACCCAGCTAGGAGTCCCCAGCCCAACTCCAAGATGTCTCCAGCCAATCTCTTTCTCTGGTGGGAGGGTGAAGACCTCTGTACACTCACCATCAGCCAGTTCAGTTCTCCAGGCCTGTTTCCCCTGTCCACTGCCACTCTCCTCCAATGCTGCCTCTCTTGGCAGAGGCCTCCAGGGTCGCCGCCGCCACGGTACCTTGATCTTGCGTCCCGAGGTTCCACACAGTGAGTCCAGCTCCGGACAGAGGCACTGCCAGCTACCACCTTCTTTGTTTGAGTGTTTCTTTTTACTCTTTCTGTGGGCTTCTATTCTCGCTTTAGATTCTTCCTGGGTCCAGAGGACCCACTTCCTTCCTTCTTGTCTTCCCCACATTGCTATATTCTGGCATCTGGATGGTATCTCTCAGGGAGGATGTTTACTCTGCTGCTTACTGTTCTGCCATCTTGTTCTTCTCCAAAATCACTATTATTAATTCATGCTAAAGAGAATTTCTTTTAAAGTCCATATACTTTTATTATCTCCTGAAATTTTTCAAGTCCCTATTTTTACAGGAATTCTAGGTCCATTAATCTTGGGTGGTAGGGTATGAACATTTGGATTACTAATTATTTCAGGTATCTAAAAGTCCTCACAAATTCTATTTTAGGATGACAAATTTCTCAGGAATGGACTGCAATAAGATGACTTTGGACTAACATGCATAGTATCAATATAAAATCCCTAGATATACAGGATGGCTTAGTTCATATTCCACTATGCACTGTGATAAGGCATGAAATAGGAATTTTTGCCCTTGAGTAGCTCAGGATCTATTGAGACTGAAAAATTATTATGAAACTATGTGGCAAGTGCTGTAACTAAAGCAGGAGAGGAGTGTTGAGGGAGCTCAGCAAGTGAGTGACTAGTCCTGGAATCAAATTTCCCAGGGGTACTATCCTCTTCTGAAATTAGACTGTCTCCATGGTGAGCTAACCCATTCCCATGGTGAGCTAATGACTCACATAGCTGTATTTTATTGAGCCCTCTCTTTCCTATATTCTGACCCATCACTACCTTCTTGGCACCTTTATCTGTAAATGCTACTGACACCCACAACATAAAGTCGCAAATCTTCAACTCTTACTGTAAATCATCTACCTGCTTCATTCAGAAATGGGGTGAGTGTGCTTGATGTTACCTTCTCCTTTGTTTTCCACCTTGAAGGTTACCAAGTGTTGCCTTCAGTATTGCACACATTTTTTTTTCCTTCCCCTTCCACTTCAGTGCTGTCTTAAGCCAACTCTGACTATTTACTCTCTTGGTTAGTGCAAGAGCTTTTTAGACTGACATTGCCTTACTCAATAATTTTGTCTCCTTATTAGAGAGATGCCAGTGGAGCAAAAAAACCACTGTGAATTCTGAGTACATAAAGTATAGGAAATGTCTGGAAGAGAACAGCATATAAATTTTATTTTGAGACAGAGCCTCACTAAATTTGGCCTCCAACCTGGTCTCCAATTTATGGTCCTCCTACCTCAGCCTCCTGAGTATCTGAGACTGCAGGTGTAATCTTTGGGACCTGGATATAAGATCTTTGACTCAGAGGTTTCTAAAAAATTTTTTTCTTGCTTCAGGTGAAACATTTTAAAGTATATTACCATAGACACAAGTCTAATTATTTGAGCTCTTGAGTATTGAGAGTGTAATGTAAAAATAGCAGTTACTGAGTGAAATGTAAATTATGCACTATCCATTTTAAGACAGCAGATTCAATGGCTAAAATTAGGTTTTTATGTTTTTAAGGAAAATGAATCTTTTTAGTGTCTAGACCAGTGACGGCTAACCATTTAGAGCTTTCAATGATAACAAACATCCCAATGTAGCAAGTGTGCCATAGGTTCGCCACCACTAGTCTAGACTACATGCTAGATTATACATAATAATACTCCTATTTTAGTACAATTTCAGTTTCATATAGAGAATCTCACACCGTTTATTGCATTGGGAAGGAAGTGCATGTTAGTGTTTAGTGTGTCATAGATGTGGCCGCATGTGATTTCCTTCGATTGTTCTTCTCTGGTTTAGGACTGTAATTCGAAATGATTTTGTTCATTCAATGGGTTAATTAATTCTGGCATTGTTCAGAACACAAGACTGACAAAAAGTCTGACTACACAGATGGATAAACCAAATGGGGCTTTTTAGGATGAGACAAAGGTAAAAGAAGATTATGTTCCCTGAGGCACACACTGGGCTACAGTTGGTTAGAAAATAAAATTCACCATAATAAGTAAGAACATTGGGTTTTGCCATAATGGTAATAAAGGATATTTAAGATTTCTGGGTCTCAGATTCCCCATAATACTTGTTTTTTCTCAACTCAGGGGGAAGGCTTAGGTGATAATTTGAGTTTTCTTTTGTCCTTATTGCTTATTGATCCTGATACACATATGTGATGATCAACATTATTATTATGGCTTTTATATTTGGAAGAAACAAATATTGGTTCAACTTAGCCCAAGAAAAGTGAGATTAGATGTAGTGATACAAAGGATCTTAAAGAGTTGAAATATTGAACATGTTCAGACCTCAAAAGAACAAGAAATCGAAATGAAAATTAATAGAGACTGCATGGTCTTGAACTTGATCGCTCATTCTCTGTTAATAAACACTGCATCCTATGGCCATTTTTCTGCATCTTTCCTTATTTTCCCTCCTTATAGGTTAGTATCATTTTTATTTCTAGTGCCTCTTTTCTTATAACTTCATAATAACTGTTCCACCCTAATTCTGTGTCATGACATTTGTGCTTACAGCTCCTATCTCCCATTCCTTGCCCAGTAGAAAATTCCTTTGAG
The DNA here is from genome assembly GCA_004363535.1 of Dasyprocta punctata. NCBI lineage: Eukaryota > Metazoa > Chordata > Mammalia > Rodentia > Dasyproctidae > Dasyprocta > Dasyprocta punctata. Next base: position 94,111 of record RJWM01004219.1, on the reverse strand, counting down.
AGGACTCCAATTGATTTATCTTGCTTTTGTTGTTGTTGCTTGCTTTGGACCTGTTGATGTAAATTGCTTGCCTGTGTACCAATTGCTCTTGAATTAGTTATCTACTCTTCATTGTTAAATTTACAGAAGAGCAACAGCAACCTGTGATATAGAATATGGCTATGCTCAATCAGCAGGGGATTAAGGCAGGAGAACACTTTCCATCATGGTAGGGTCTCCAGGAATAGGAAGAAAAGATGCACACCTATACTCCAATCAATCTTTTGGGGAAAGGAAACTTAGTTTTAGGGGAAAAAAACCCCAGATTTTTAAGTTCAACTAAAATAGCATGAGTATTTTATTGGTAAAAAGAATTTCTACTTGGGACTTTTTATAATATATATTAAAATATATTTTAAAATATGCTATAAATGCAGTTAAAAGGCTTGGAACACACACACACACACACATGCACAAATGGCCTTTCTTGAGAACACTTTGTAAATGTGGCATTGCTTTTTTGATTTTCTTAGTCAGATGTAATATTACCAGATGTTGAAGCACTATATTGTCTCTTTGCTAACATCATCTAAGTTGTGCTGAAACAAAGGCAGGTAATAAGAGATTCATTTTCCCAGTCTTGTTTGAGCTCATGCTGGAAAAGTGATATGTTTGCCTGTAACACACAAATATTTTTCCATATTCCAAAGAAAAATAATTAATCATGGTAGAATAACAATTGCCTTCTTCTGTCAGTATTCCCTATATTTCGTGTAGTTTTCAGGAGCATGCTGAAAGCTCAGGATAAACATGTTAATGTACATATTTTTATCATACATCATGATGAGAAATTCTGTAATGTTATTATTACAAGGAAGGATGTTAAAATAAAAGATATTTCATAGAAACCAGTATTTCTCAAACTTGTCTTTGACAAGGAGGCAGAGTTTTTCCTCTAGAACTTCTGAACTAGCTAGCTCTTTATTGTGGGCACTGTGCTACATTATAGTACATTAAGGAGAATTCCTTGTCTCTACTCACAGATACCAGTAGCATGCTATTACTGCTTCAGTGATAACAACCAGAACTATCTTCAGATATTGCTAAATGTACTCAGAGGGCAAAATTCCCTGATGAAAACTAGAGATCTGAAATGACTGTCACCTTTATACTGCAAATGAATAATTTTTATATAATATAATTGTATATAAGTTTTACTCATATTTAGATTTTAAAAGAATGTCTTTCTGGAGTTTGATTGAGTACTACTAATTTGATATTCTCTTACTTGCCTTTCCACAATGCAACAAATTCTTACATGCCTGAATTAGCCTGACCAATTTCATTAGCAAATCTCACACCCAATAATTCCATTAATTTGCCTCCTTGTCAGAGAATCCCCTATGGCCCATAGTTTTGAAATATGTCACATTTCTTCTCAAGGAGTATCTTGCACAGTTGAGAAAGCCAATCAAATACTTGCTGTACTACTAGTTGTATACATAGACGAAAACTGTTTAATCCTCTTGGCTAAGGAACCAAAATTTCTATCCAAAAAAGTTTCTATCCCCTTTAAAGTGCTTATATTTTGTATAGGGCAAAATACACAATCTTAAGCCTTTTGTTCTATTTAAAAGAGGATACACCAAAATGAAATCATAGACTGTTATATTCAGGTGTCATTATTAACATTTTTATTAAAGTACAGGTAGGAAGAATAACATTTAAAATACAGGAAATAGATTCTCTGACATGTAAATCATAAATTCACTCTCCTGGAGTATAGCCCATGACAAAAAGTTGATATGAGGAAAAGGGTGGTAGTAGATATGAGAGACTGTGACACAAAGCTCATTCCAGGCAAGGTTTTCTTCACACATGTTGTGTACGATACACAGTAGAGAAGGGAGTTAGTGCTTTATTTTAGGTCTTTCTATAATACACTTTTTTATTACTATAATTATAGTTATCTTCCAGACAATTTTATTGGGGTTATAAATCATATGCTTCCATATTCCCATTTATTATAGAAACAGGTTCTAGATTAGGTGATTACTTCTAGAAATGCATAACAAGTACAGGCTTAAAGGGTGTCTGTCCTGTATCACTCACTTCTGGAAGGAATATATAGTATGTACATATTTTTTTGTTTACGTTTTATTGCAAAATGGGAAAAAATACTGCTTTAGTTTAGAATGATGCCATAATTTCTATTCAATATTTATTGAAAACATGGTAAGTCATACATTGTAAATTTTACCATATGCATACAGTTCTTTATTTTTCCACGGGAAGCAACAGTTTCCAAAGAAAGAAGAGGAAAGGTTCTGCATGTGCACACACACAGAGGACACAGTTACAAAACTCTATGTGTGGCTACATTATCTCATATTTGTTCTTTTTTCACTCCTCATTGTTTACTTATCACAAATGACAGTTTAATCCCAGTATTTATTATTAAAGTATTGTGTTACATGATTTTAATTGACAAACAAAATGAATATTTATCGTGTATATCATGAAGTTTTGAAATAGGTATATATTGTGCAATGGCTAAATTGAGCTAATTATCTTATATAGTGTTCCACATACTTATTTTTATTTTTTGTGCAATGAGAAATCTGAAACTTACTCTCTTACCAATATTCAAGATAATCCTCCTTTCTGCTAAGATAATATCTTCCTACACACACACATTAAAACTTTATTATTGGGGGCAGCTGTAAAGTAATGATTTTAGTAGGCGGTCTCACTGTAAAGAAATCCTCTGTAGCTCTTATGGGAATATGAATGCTGATAAAGATCCATTGGATTACTGGGATGATCATTACATGGTTGATTTTACTAATTGCCATGACAAAATTTGTAATAATATTTTACCTACCTATAATTTCATTTTACATTGGCTGAAGTACAGACAAGAACCCAACACTAAGTCTTAGAAATGATCACAGACAATTGTTTAGTTTCATGGCTAACAGAGTCCATCTGCTTACAAATTCCTTCATAAACATCTCTTTTAAAAAAGCAACTATCACAAAAGCCAGTATGTTTTCTACAAATATTTTGAAGCATAATATTAATCTTTACATAGCAATTAACGATTTCAATTATATATTATTTTAAGCAGATTTTGAGTTCTTAAAGTAACTTAATTTTAATTTTCTCACTCAACACACAATAAACTAGTAAATTGTTATTTTTTTCATTTCAGAAATGAAGCATTTATATTACAAGGGGTTATGTTAGTTGCCTATAGTTACCTATGGTAACTATGCTATAAGCTGTACTTGTGGTAGACCTTAAAATTAAAGTGGGTTCTAATTTAAGAATCCATTTTTTCCTCTACAAAAGGGTTGATGCTAAGAACTTGATGAGGATGAAAATGGAATGGTAGCAATTAAAAGAGGATGCATGAAGACTATGGGGCACTCTCTCTGTCTCTCTCTCTCTGTCTCTCTCTCTCTCTTTCACAATACCTAGATAATTACAGACACATCAATATTCATGACATATATTATATATTTATATTATCTATTACCTTCATAGGTGTGAAAGTAAGTCAGACCAAAGTGTTAGAGTTTTTTAAAGTAATCATGTATGATTAATGGTGGAGAGAGAATTTACTTGCCATTAAACAAAAAATAACACTTTTCAATATTGAAAGATATTTTCTCAATAAACCATATAAACGTTATTGCCTAAAATATTTAAAAAGGAGTAGAATTTATTATCCCAAATGAATACTGGCTTATTTCTAGGATTTTTTAGATTTGCATGAATATTCATTGGGGCATCTAGATGGGTTACAGTTTGTCCAAATATAAGGCATGATCTGAGTCAGTGATTCTCAACTAGTGATTTATATCTCAATGTGAGTGCACAGATGTTGTACAGGAGTTATGCAATATTTTCTTAGTTACTAAGGCATTCATAAAGTTACTATTGACACACATGTCCTTTAATAGAAAAAAAGCTGTTATAATTATTTTGGGATCCATATTTTAAGGACCTTATAGTTTTACTGCTACCAATTTATTTTCTTTCAACAGGTAGTTATACTTTGAATTAATAGAGGTTTTTGAAAACAGACATTTAAAGCACTGAGATAATAATTGTTACTTCTTCGCTATAGCTTGACCCATTTATTGAACCCAAATCTTGCTGTTGCTCACTGCCAGGGGAAACCTGGCTAGAATGAAAAGTGCAGGGGAATATTCTCAGTGTAAACTTCCGCAGAAGGTGGAAACACTCTCAAGTAAGGATCTAATTCTGAATTTAAGACAATTCCTTAAACAAAGTAGGAATGACTTAGATAAATTGTGGAGCACATCTGTCATTGATGTCATTCTTCAAGCTAAATAAACCTCTCCACCTACATGTGCTTTATCTACTTTTCAGAACCTAGAGACAAGTTGTAATTCACTGAAATGGTCTACATAATGGCAACTGATAACCTTTCTGAGTTGAGCATTGAAATATTCATTCAAAAAGCATTTGATGTTTGAAAAACAACCTGTCTTTTTAAAGGCATCTATTTTTAGTATTACTTATCAAAGGTTCCGCTCCAAAATAAAACTGTAATTATAATATCCAGGAGTGAATTTTTGTAAACATGATCTCTATGACTTTTCCTATGCTATCATTATCTTAACTTTCAACCTTAAAATTCAATTGCATGCGTCTTCTTTATACTAGGGAAAATGCTTGTGTATATGCTTAAGTATTGCTACCCATTGGTTTTCCTATATTTGGAGGAACAAATTTCAATATATTCAAGTACATATATTGCTCAGGGACATCAGGAGGGTGGGTCTCCAGGTAGGCATAGTATCACATGTTATGGGGTTATTAACAAAAGACCTGAGTTAATGATGACAATAAAATTCTCTTTTGGTTTCCTTTATTTCATAGGACTATACACTCACCATGTATTTCCAGCAGTCTTGGAAAGACAAAAGGCTTTCTTATTCTGGAATCCCACTAAATCTCACCTTAGACAACAGAGTAGCTGACCAACTCTGGGTACCAGACACCTACTTTCTGAATGACAAGAAATCATTTGTGCATGGGGTCACAGTGAAAAATCGGATGATCCGACTGCATCCTGATGGAACAGTTCTCTATGGACTCCGGTAAATGACATCACATTGCATGTTTTAATGTTGTTGCTGTTGTTTCAGTTTCTACTTTTGGAAGTGGGCTGAGAGGAGAGAAGTGAGTAGGAAATGCTCTCATATGCATAACATTCTGTGTTAAGGATTAAAAAATCTCTTTTGGAATCATTTAAACTCAATGTAGTCTGCATTCGTCCATCAGTGCAAGAGAACATTTTGTCCTGATCATCAAATTATAAAGTAGCAAGAAAATTTGTCCTTACCAAACAGAACTCATATCTAGCTTATCCTAGAAGTTATATCATTTTTAGTTAATTGCTTGTTTTTCTTGGAGCCACCCAAAATGACAAGAAGTGTTTTCCGTATGTTGGATATTGCTACTTCAAAGAAATAGAAAATATTTTGTAGCAACGTTGAGAAGATTCACAGTATTTTTATTCTTTTAAATTTTATAATTTTTTATTACAGAGAAAAAAGACACATAAAAGAAAGACAAAAAGCAAAAGAGACAAACAAATGACAACAGCAAATCCAAAACAGTAACATTATACGTTTACAAAACAAGATGATAGGAACTTGACAATGGTTGCAATATTGCGTGTTGTTACCTTCAACATGGCTGTTTACATTAACAGATATAGGCATATAAAATTGATCTAATCATATGAGTATTAACCATTCTTTCTCAGTAACTGTTACATTCAGCAGTATAGTCATTTTAGTTGTCTTACATATACATATATACAAGTTTATGTCTTTTTCCTTTTCCCTCTTCTTTGCTCCTTTTCCCTTTCCCAATTACTTTTGCTCTTTGAGTTTCTTACCCTCACACAGCATTTGTTGAAGATTTTGGATCATATATACTGTTTCAGTTTCTTACACTAGGAAGACAATACAGTATTTACGCATGTGAGTATGATTTATTTCACTTATGAGTACGGTCTCAAGTCATGTCCACTTACTTATAGAAGTCTTAATGCAATATTTCTTGATAGCTGAGTAGTACTCCATTGTATAAAAATACCACATCATTTTTATCCATTACTTGATTGGTGGGCACTTGGGTTGTTTCCAAGATTTGGCTATTACAAATTGGGTTGCTATAAACATGGGTGCAAAAAAATCACTGAGGTATGATATTTTCAATTCTTCTGGGAAAATGCCCAGAAGTGGGATAGCTGGGTCAAATGGAATCTCTAATCCTAGATTCTTGAGGAATCTCCACACTGATTTCCACAGTGGTTGCACCAGTCTACATTCTCACCAACGGTGGACAAGAGTTCCTCTTTCCCCATAGCCCCTCTAGTAATTGTTATTGTTTTTTTTTTTGTTTGTTTTTTGTTTTTTTTTTTTTTATCTTGGCCATTCTTTCTGGAGTGAGATGGAATCTCAGCGTTGTTTTAATTTGAATTTCCCAATGACCACTGATGTTGAACATTTTTTCATGTATTTATTTGCCATTTGTATTTCTTCCTCTGAGAAGTGTGTATTCATCTCAGATGCCCATTTTTGGATTGGGTCCTTGAATTTTAGGGCCCTGATTTTTTTTACATCTTTATATGTTTTAGATAGAAGTCCTTTGTCTGACAGACAATTGGCTCAGCTATTTTCCAGGTTGGTGGGTTTTCTTTTCACTCTATTGGAGATTTCCTTTGACATACAAAAACTTTTAGTAAGATGATTCTGGGAAGTGTTTCCAGTGCAGTTTGATTTTTGTTCATGAACTCTCTGCCTGCTCCTGTGTCTTCAAGATTTTTACCTACTTTGTCTTCCAGCAAATTTACTATCTCTGTTTTAATATTCAGATCTTTGATCCACTTTGACTTTATTTTAGTGCATGGTGATAGACATGGATCTAGTTTTAGTTTACGGCATATAGAAAGCCAGTTTTTCCAGCACCATTTGTTAAAGAGGCTATCTTTCTTCCAATGTACACGTTTGGCCTCTTTGTCAAAGACGAGGTGACTAAGTGTGTTTGTAGTTGTGGCTGTATCTTCCAATCTATTCCATTGATCTTCAGGTCTGTTTTTATTCCAGTACCATGCTGATTTTATCACAGTAGCTTTGTAATAGAGTTTCAACTCAGAGATTGTGATGCCTCCTGCCTTCCCTTTGTTGCCCAGAATTGTCTTTGCTATTCTAGGTCTCTTCTGGTTCCAGATGAATTTCAGGAATGATTTCTCTAGCTTGTGAGGTATGCAAGTGATATTTTGATTGGGATTGCATTAAATCTGTACAGCAATTTTGGAAGAATGGCCATTTTCAAGATGCTTGTCCTTCCTATCTGTGACCAGGGAATATCTTTCCATTTTCTGAAATCCTCTTCAATTTCCTTCTTCAGGGCAATGCAATTTTCACTGTATAGATCTTTTACTTCCTTTGTTAGATTGATTCCTAAGTATTTCACTTTCTGGATGCTGTAGTAAAGGGTGCGGTTTCCCTTATTTCTCTCTGTGACTTTGTTGTTTGTGCACAAGAATGCTACTGATTTTTGAGGGTTGACTTTGTATCCAGCAACATTACTGAATTTGGTTATTACATCTAGAAGTCTTTCAATGGATTTTTGGGGGTCTTCTATGTAGAGTGTCATATCATCTGCAAATAATGATTATTTTACTTCTTCCTTTCCTATCCTTATTCCATTTATTTCTTTCTCTTGTTTAATTGCTCTGGCTAATGTTTCCAGAACTATATTGAATAGGAGTGGTGATAATGGACATCCTTGTCTTGTTCCTGATTTTAGGTTGAAAGTTTTCAGTTTTTCTCCATTTAGTAAGATGTTGGCTGTTGGTTTATGATATATGGCTCTTATCAGATTGAGGTAGAGACCATCTATTCCAATTTTCTATAGCGTTTTTATCATGAATGAGTGTTGGATTTTGTCAAAAGTTTTTCTGCATCTATTGAGATGATCATGTGATTCTTGTCCTTGGCCCTGTTGATATGGTGTATGACACTTATTGATTCGCATATGTTGAAGCATCCCTGCATTCCTGGGATGAATGCCACTTGAGCATGGTGTATAATCTTCCTGATAACTTGCTCTATTCTATTTGCCAGTATTTTATTGAGGATTTTTGCATCTATGTTCATTAGGGAGATTGGCCTATAATTTTCTTTTCTGGTTGGGTCTTTCTCTGGTTTTGGTAGGAGGGTAATATTTGCTTCCAGGAATGATTTAGGGAGACTTGCTTCCCTTTCGATTTCATTAAAGAGTTTGAGGAGTGTTGGCATTAAGTCTTCGCTAAATTTCTTATAGAATTCAGCAGTGAATCCATCAGGACCTGAGTTTCTCTTTGTTGGTAAGTTTCTAATTACATTTTCAATTTCATTAGCTGAAATTGGTTTATTCATCAGTTTTATATCTTCTTGGTTCAGCTTTGGTAGTTCATAGGTCTCTAGGAATCTGTCCATTTCTTCTGTGTTATTGAATCTATGTGAGCAAAGTTTTTCAAAGTAGGTGTTGATGAGCTTCTGTATTTCCACAGGGTCTGTAGTGATTTACCCATTTCATTTCTTATTGCGTGGATCTGAGTTTTTTCTTTCCTCTTTTTGATAAGGTTGGCTAGGGGTTTATCAACTTTATTTATTCTTTCAAAGAACCAACTCTTTGATTCATTAATTCTTTGTATTGTTTTCTTAGTTTCAACTGCATTAATTTCTGCTCTTATCTTGGTAATTTCCTCCCTTCTTTGGGTTTTGGACTTGACTTGTTCTTCCTTTTCTAGCAGTTTGAGGTGCATCATTACATTGTTTATGTGTATTCTTTCCATTTTTCTGATGTGGGAGTTTAATGCTATAAATTTCCCTCTGAGGACTGCTTTCATTGTGTCCCACAGGTTCCAATAATTTGTATTTGCATTTTCATTCGATTGTAGATATTGTTTAATTTCTTCTTTAATTTCTTCTGCTACCCATTGATTGTTTAGAAGAGTATTGTTTAATTTCCATGTGTTTATGGGGTTCTTATGGGTTTTTTGTCATTAATTTCCAATTTTTTGCAGTATGGTTAGATAACATGTATGGAATCATTTCAGTTACTTTGCATTTACTTAAGCATGTTCTGTGGACTAGTATATGGTCTATTTTAGAGAATGACCCATGTGCAGCTGAGAAGAATGTGTATTCTGATGTTGATGGGTGGAACACTTGGTACACATCTATTAGGTCCATTTGTCCATCAGTTTGGTTCAGTTCTGTTATTTCTTTGCTGACTTTTTGTTTGGTTGATCTGCCTCTCTATGTCAGTGGGGTGTTAAGTTCCCCTGTTAAAACAGTATTTTTGTTTATTTGGTTTTTCATGTCTATTAAGATTTCTCTTACATAGTTGGGTGCTCCCATATTCGGTGCATATATATTTATGATTGTAATGTCTTCCTCTTGAAGGTTTCCCCTAACAAGTATGTAGTGACCTTCTTTATCCCTTTTGATCATTTTCGGTTTGAAGTTCACCGTGTCTGCAAACATAATAGCTATCTCTGGTTTTTTCTGGGGTCCTGTTGCATGGAATATTGTTTTCTATCCTTTGATTTTTAGTTTGTGAGTTTCTTTTTGAGTTAAATGTGTTTCTTGTACACAGCCTATTGTTGGATTTTGTTTCTTAACCCACTCTGCCACTCTGTTTCTTTTTATTGGTGAGTTGAGACCATTTACAATGATATAACTGATATGTACTGACACATCCCTGTCATGATATCTTTCTGTTGTTTGTTTTCCACATTTTCTGTTTAATTGTTTGCCCTGCTTAGTGGTTTCCATTTGTTGTTGTTCTTAAGATTGTAGTTATCTTTGTCTCTTTCTAGAGTGGTTTTCAGTACTGTTTGTACTGTTGGTTTGGTGGCCATAAATGTCTTCAGTTGTTCTTTGTCATGGAAGTATCTTATTTCTCCATTAATTTTTAAAGATAGATTTGCAGGATACATCAATCTGGGTTGAAAGTTGTTTCCTTTCAGGATTATAATACTTCGCTCCACACTCTTCTTGACTTGAAGGTTTGTGTTGAGAAGTCTGCCATGATTCCGATAGGCTTTCCTTCATAGGTGATCTGTTTCTTTTCTCTGACAGTTTTTAGTATTTTCTTCTTGTGTTGTATTTCTGATACCCTAATTATTGTATCTGGGTGAAGATTTATTTTGGTTATGGTTAATTGGGGTTCTGTATGCCTCACTTACCTGTATATCAGATTCTCTTCCCATGTTTGGAAAATTTTCTGCTATTATTTCTGCAAATAGTCACTGCAGGTCATTCATATTGACCCCTGCTTTTTCCTTGACTCCTATTGATCTTATGTGATTTCTCTTGGCATCATCTTGCAGCTGTTGAATTGTTGTTTCCTGCTTCCTTGTTATTTTTAAGAGATCTTTTCTTTCATGATCATAAGCTTCCATGCTGTCTTCAAGGTCTGAGACTATATTCAGCTTCATTCAAGCAGTTTTGTCAACTTTCCATGGAATTTTTCATTTCCTGAATTTCCCTTTGAATCTCTTTCATGCATTCTATTTGTGTCTTATTTTGTTCATTCAAAGTTTCCATCATTTTCTTACGTTCTATTTTTTATCTTGATCTTCTTTAGATACACACAGCATTTCTTTCATAATGATTGTCATTTCATTTTTTAGCTGAGAGATTATTTCTGATTTGAGCTTCTCTATAGCTTTATGGAGTTGCTTTTTTACTTCACTTGCTATCATTTCAGAAAGTTCAGTTGTATGATTCCCATTGTCTTCTATTTCATTGTCTCTTGGGTTTGTTCTCAGTGGGCTAGAGGATTGAGACTGTCTGTTGCTCTTCATTTTGTCATTTTCTTCTGGGACCTGTGTGGCTGGGCATACAGCCTCTTGATGGATTGCACTGGAACACTGTGCTCGGTAGAGCTTCAATACTCCAATATCCCTATGGCTAGCTGGGGCACATCCCCAGATTATGGCATTGGATCCTTATGCTCTGTGGTCTGTGAGGCTGGCCGTGTGTTCCCCTGATATACTTTGTTGGGTTGCTCTGGGATGCTGGGCTGGACAACTTTGTATCCTCCCTGTAGCTAGCAGGGTCACACCCTTGGAGCTTGTTCCTAGGACCTACAACCTAGCTATGTAGCATTCAGAACCTCTGCAACCCAGGTGGCTAGCAGAGACACACCCCTGGGGTATGTTGCTGGCCCTTCAGTTTTGCTGGGTGGAGTTCAGAATCTCTTGGACCCAGGCGGCTAGGCAGAGCACACCCCAGAGTGTGGCACCACCACTACCTTGCATCTGGCTGAGAGGGGTTCAGAGCCTCTGAAGTGCAAGGCAAGCATGGGCATGCCCCCGGTGTATAGTGCTGGGGCTTTACTCCTGGCTGGGCAGAGTTCTCAATCTCTAGGACCTGCTGTGTGGTCTCACGCCTGATATACTTTGTTGGGTTGCTCTGGGATGCTGTGCTGGACAACTTTGTATCCTCCCTGAACAATGGAGCTTGTGACTTGTGCTCTGATAGGCAGAGCTCAAATTCTCCAAGGCCCTGCAGCTACACTGGCTGCTCCTTGATGGGCGGCTCTGGAGCTCTGAACTTGGTTGAGCTCAGTACCTCTGCATCGTGTGAGGTTGGCTGGGCATTCCCCTGATGGATTGTGCTGAGACACTGGGCTGGGTAGAGCTCGATCCTCTGTGCAGCTAGGGATGGCACACTCCCAGAGTGTGACACTGGACCTTCCACCTTACTGGGTGGGGGTCAGAATCTTTGGGACACAGGCAGCTAAGTGGAGCACACCCCGGAGTGTGGCACCACCAGGACCTTGTGTCTCAATTTTGTATTTTAATTTTTATATTTAGAATAAGGTTCACAATAAATTGATTTTTGTGATTTATAGAGGTTCAATTTTTCCCACAACTATCCAGTTATTTGGATATCATTTATTGCAGTTTTCTTTTGTCATTGGATTGTGTTGGTGGTTTCAATGGTATCTGTGTAGGTTGATTTCGAGAATTCCATTCTGCTCTATTGTTCTATTATTTGTCTGTAAGCAGTGTAACTGTATTGTTATTATATTTCCTCAATGACAAGTCATGAAGTCAAGGATTATAAGTCCTCTTTGTGTTTATTTTGCAAAGCTTGTTTTGATATTCAAGGACCTTTGCCCTCCTCATTTTTTTAGAATTAACTTCTCAACCTCTAACAGAAACAAAAAATGGCTGGTGGGGTTCTAGTTGAAATATAATAAATTTATAGATCAGTTAGTAAGAATTGAACTCATATTTTTAATTATTTTTAATTTATTCCAGCAATGTTTTCTACCATAGTGCTTTTTTCCATTTTGTTTAAGAATTAGAAAAAAAGTAGCCAAAATGAGATATCATATACTTCTGGAAATCTATTATTAATCTACTTGTGATTAAAGGCTTATTAAGCTGTGTTTCAAAATCAACTTCCAGTTTTATCAAAGAAATATATACATTGTGACCTGTTCTGGGATATATATATATTGGTAGGTCTTTAACCTTTGCTGCTACCTTTGTGATGCTTTTGAGAAACAGATGAAAACTATGCCATATATCCATGTTCATAAACTCTCTAAAATCCTCCTATGTACTACAACCACCAAGCTAAAATGCCATGACTCACACAGTCCTTACGGTTTCTTGGGTGAAGGACTGCAAGTGGATAAGAAAATAAAGAAGAGACAAGGCTAGGGTCAGGTGGATCCCTTCCTCTCTGGGTGGGAGGAAAGGAACTGCCCCCTCACTGCAGGGGCATTTATTTATACATTTTGGCAACTTAAAGTCACATGACACCCTGTTGTCCTAGCAACCTACTGTTCAGATTATCTTGTGACTAGGTGTTCTCTGAACTGAAGCAGCTTCTTCATGTGGCTTGTCCTGGGCACTCTTTGTTCTTGGGACAGCCATGCCCCAGCCTTGCACGTGTTTATTTCCAGCTTCAGTGTCTCCCAACATTATCCCTCTTTTTTGTTTTGTTGCAGCACAGGATGGGTGGTCAGTTGAAGCTGGAGGAACTGTGTTTGGAGAACTGTATAGATCTTTTTATTTTTGAATACTTTTCATTTTAAGTGTAGTCCAAAGATTTTAAGTCCCTGCATTCTGGAATTTAAACCCTGTACAGTCCATTAATCCATAACAGTAGTCAGTTACCAGTATAGCCAGCAATTGTCAGAAGGTGTTAGTGATTTGAGCTTCTTTTGTGGCTAACATTTACTATGGCATTGTATTATACATTTTGTGATTATACTTTTCTGTAGGACATTCAAGACCAAGTTAAGGCAAGACCTGTATTAAATTTAATTAGTCTCCTGCTATCTGTTAAGGTTAGTTAAGTTTCCTCTGGGATTACCTTGGAATCATGTACTGCACCTCTTGACTCTTCTGTCAGTGTCAGCTGTCTGGATGAGTCATGGCCATTACTTGACCAAGTTGCTTTTTATGAAAGTTTGAGAGATTTTTTTCTCTTGGTGACTCTCCTTAGGCACACCATACACCAACGATCACTACTCACTGTGGTCTCACAATCTCCTTCATCAGAAGACCACAGACTCACTGAATGTAGGATGACTCAGCAGAGGTTCTATTATGTCTTGTGTCTTAATTGACCTCAGAGGGCTAGGGCCAAAATATTGGCTATCCTCTTAGTCCATCTGTGTCTCTAAATTTTAGTCTCTAAATCTCAGTCATTGAACATTCAGAAGAAAAGATTGATAATAATACAGTGTAGTAGAGACAGTAAGCTTGACATTACTACTTTATCTAAATATGAAACACCTTAGAACATAAAATGGAACTGTTATTTTCTATTAACCGTGAATGACCTGACATTTGAATAACTATAGAATGTTAACAGTTACATTTGTTACACAGAAAATTAGAAATCAAAACCATACCTAATATTATAGCATGACAATCATGATGACATTTTGTAACACACTTGAATTTGCATTTTTGATGTAAGATACCCCCTTCATGTCAATCATTCCTATGTAATACATAAGAAGCTTTTATCTTACTTGATTACCTTTAGAGAGATGTACATCCCATAAGTTTTTGTTAAGGGCAGAGTTCTGAATCTGAAACAAAATTTTGTCACTGTAAATAATCCCTGTTTTACATTTTGGAAAAAACCTGCACATCTGGAGGCATGAATATATTTAATATACCATGAGGGTGATAATAATTTGTCATAGCTATATGAAAACTTTTGTATGGGAGTCTTTAAATAAAAAATCTTATTGTATTTTTTTTGATGATGACCAATGTGAACTTGTTGCAATAACATATTCTTATAACTTCATTTGAGGCATCTCTCATAAGGGTATGGAGATCACTGGGTCCTCCAATCATTGAATAAGAACTCATTAAATGTTACCAGGCAACTGCTTTCTTATTCATTAATTGAAATCCTGGCCAATAAAATCACCTTACCCTAAGGAGTTTTTATTTGATTATCTTAGTAATAATTTTCGATAACTTATGAAAACCCCAATCATAACATTTAACACATTATTTATGAACAATGAAAGCTTCTCAAGTCATAATAAACAACAATGTACATTACATTTATATAACCAACTTTAGCATCATTTTGACCAGCTGGCAACTCAGGTGGAAGCATGCTTTCTAAATCTATAACCCAAATAAACCTTGATTAAATGATCCAAAAGTGCAAAAGAAAGACAAAGAAAAATTATTAAACTCAAATAAAAAGAACAGCTTTTCACTGAAAGGACAAATGGACAAACATGGACAAATGGTCTGTACAGATTAGCACAGACACAGAAACAAGCAGATAGCTTGTTGGGGACTACAGGGACTCTAAATTCTTGGGAGGCTATTGATACACTTGTATCATGCCCCTTTGCTGAACTAGCTCACTTCTTATGCCCTGTGTTCTTGGAGCTAAAATACCAGTTTGAGCTCAGTACGCCATGCCCTCAGGGTGTTTCTCAGGCACTTCATGCCACTTTAGGTACTCCTGTACTGGCCTTTGTGCTTTTGGCTCTGCACAAGTGAACAATCACTAGTTCAGCTGACTCCCAAACCACTTACAAACACAAACAGATACATAGGCAGACAAACATCTTACAAAATCACAGTGCACTCAAATATATTTTTAATCAAGTTGAATTACAATAACTTTTATAATTTTAGAATTATACCTATAAGTTGACTAGTCAGAATTGTTTTAGGTCAATTAGCAGAGATCCCTTGTGAAAGAATTTGAAAAGGACAAGATCTTATCTATAGTTAACATCTATTTTTGTATTTTATCTTAAGAATACTAGTAACTTTTTTGTCCCCTTCATTAAATTTTCAGTTTGGTTATCTCTATATACTCTTCTCACCTATTTCGACCTTCGAATTTTTGTTTTTGGTTACCATCCCCTGGGTGTCCTGGGTCAATTAAGGTTGGTTTTAGTTTCATTTTTTCTGTCAGTTGTGGCATGGTCTCTGAAGCATCACTGTCATAAACTGAGCATCAACTTCTTGAAAGGTGGTATCAACTGTTTCTCTAGGTTTGGGTTCATAATACAGCCAGACAGAACACTCTGACACCCAGATGGGTCACTTAGCATTTCTTATAAAAATATAAGCATACCTTCAACCCCAAATTAGCACTGGACTGCGTGCTTTTATTGTCCAGTATAAAGATCCTTCCAAAGGACTCTTTTTATCCTTTATTTGATTGTATTATCTTTCTGCTATGGTAGTTCAATCTTTATTAGAATCTAAATTATTTTTTAAATGTTACATACTGCCAAGTGAAATAGATTATGAAGTGAACTCAACTTTTGTTTTTGAAATTTAAATTGTGAGCACATTTAACTGTTTTTATACCTGAGGATTATTAGGAATTTTTGTGGTAAGAGCCTTACACACAGAGAAAAATTGCATTCTGTGTTTAGTCATTTAGGGCTCCCACCTCAGGCTGTGGCTCCTGTCTCCCTGCCTTGAGGTGGTGGACGTGGCTGGCTGTGTGCAGGCAGGTTGCAGGGAAATCCCAGGCCCAGGGAGGTGCATGTGGCCATGCTGCAGCCAGTTGACCCCAGGCCCTATGCATGCAGGTTGTGCTCCTGCTTGAGCCTGGGGGCCCAGTTACTTGTTGGGGGTCCAAGTGCAGGTGCTGAGGACAGCAAGGATGCATGGGGTACACTTGTGCTGCTGGCAGTGGGCTGACCATTAAAAGGTCTGGCAGGCCCCAGTGAAGTTCGCTCTGTAGCATGTGGGAAGCAGGGCTCCAAACCCCAACTCCAGGGCACAAGTCCCACCTCATCAAGCCAGGCTGGGTCAGGCCACCATAGCGAGGGTTTTTGTGACTTACAACATTAATATGTATTTTTAAAGGCAAAATCCTGAAGTGATTCTAGACTTGGATAGTTAGAAATCAAATCTAGGGATGTTTCACCTGGTGAAGGGAGTTCCCTTCATACTCTTGGGACTGCTATTCTAAATTAATCAAATATTTGCATAACAAAAGCAAGTTGACTGCCTGTAGCTGCAGAGATGCCCTCTCCAATTAACATCTCTTTTGTAATGGCCAAGTTCTGCGCAGCATTTCCAGAAGTCTGTTCTGTGCACAATTCCAAAAATTTTCCTACCCACAGCAAATAATTCCTCAAACTTAACCATGCTTTAGCTATTCCTTTCCAATCATTTGGGGCCATAATCTGCTATTTTAGGAGCTTTATAAAACCCAAGACATGTGTGGCTGTAGGGCCATAACTGATAACGTAGCCAGATTTTTCTGAACTGGAAGGGTGGAAATTGCCACTTTGTAGTACAGTTAAGGCCATTGAGTGCTGTAAACTGGAATTCACAGCAAAGCTCTCCTCTGGGAAAGAGCCTCCTCTATTGCTTCCCTCCCACCCAACTGAGCAAGGTTATAATGCTTGAACTTCACCTGAGTTCCTGTCACTCTGTTATCCCTTCCCAGCTCGGGAACCAATTTTAAAATATTACCCTGAGCCAATTCCTTTATGGCTGTCTCAATAAACTTATAATCATTAAGATGCTTCCTAATCAAAATCCACAAAAGAAAAGTAAATACTGGAATCAAGTATACAACAAACAGTTTCATAAACATTTGTGATTCTTTAGAATTTGTTTGTCCCATAATTATATCACTAATGAAATCAATACACTTTCCCCCCACCCTTGGGAAGTGGTATCTCACAAGCCTGTTTATAACTGTGACCCTAGAGAATAAGGTTTCGTTCTAATGCCCCAATCTTTACACCTGATGAAGTCAATATCAATACACTCCAATGATGAATATTGACCCATACCAATGCACTTCTCCCCCTACTTGCATGCAAATGAGAAGTGTCCCCTCACCCACTATCTCTTACCCTGTCCCAACTTGGGCTCCATATGCTGGAACCCATGCAGCCCTTGAGGTTTCTTGGGGGAAGGACTGCAAGTGGATGAGAAAGTAAAGAGACAAGGCTGGGGTCAGGTGGATCCCTTCCTCCCTGCAAACCCCAACTCCACAGCACAGGTCCCACCTCATCAAGAATGGGAGGAAAGGAACTGCCCCCTCACTGCAGGGACATTTATTTATGCATTTTAGAAACTTAATGTCACATGACACCCTGTTGTCCTAGCAGCCCACTGTTCAGATTTCCCTGGAGTTAGGTGTTCTCTGGACTGAAGCAGCTTCTTCATGTGGCTTGCCCTGGGCACTCTTTGTTCTTGGGACAGCCATGCCCCAGCCTTGCATGTGTGGTCAGTTTCTGGCTTAATCAGTTCCCAACACTAAAACTGTAGTTACAGATCAAAATGCTACAATATGTAAGTTCACCAATACCCTAAAATAATATGAATATGAAAAAAACACATTGAGATAAGAGTTTCAATCTTAGCATGGTTGACAATTTAGTTGATAACTTTGATCTTCATTTAGACAGTGAAGTGGCATCAATTGATCTTGACAAAATGATCTTTGGAATTTTTATTTTTTCAGTATTTCAAGTGCTTTCAACTAAAAATCTCTGAGCTAAAAGTATCTTGGAAAATGGTGACATAATGCAACAATTCCTTTGAGGCTATTGATAGTGACTACAGGCAAAGCATGCTAATCTGAAGTCAGTGATTTATCAGTAGTGATGGTTCACCCACCGGACTTAAACTATTTGTTTTTTTACCTGTCCAACTTCTATCAACATATATCCTGCAAAAATAATTCTATGACTCAACTTAATAAACTAATCAGCTATTATATGTGTAAACATACTGATTAGTCAAGAATATATAAATTTTTTCTATTGAAAGAAAGATAATCACATTTCTTGCAAGAATGGTGGTCAATAAACTGGGCATGGAGGTATACTCCTATAATCCCAGCACTTGAGAGGATGAGGCAGGAGAATCATTTGCAAGCTTGAGACCAGCCCGGACTACAAAGTAAGCCCAAGGCCAGCCTGAACTGTATAGCAAGACCCTGTCTCAAAACAAAGCAAAACAAAACAAAACAACAAAAACAAAAACAAAAATAAACCCAAGAGAAAGAATGGTGATCAAATTGTTTATAAGCTTCACTTCATTTTCCAAATTACTGATGACCTCAACCAATGGGAATGGTACAAAGGAAAAACATGAGAGAATCATGAATTTGAAAGTACCTCTTTTGAAAACTTAGAAAACTGAAATAAAAAAAGGTTAGTGGGCCTTACATAAGAGTATAATAAAGCAGTGACAGAATTGGAACTAAAATGTTGGTATCCAATCTCCATACATATGAATTCCACTCCATTTTCTTTCAAATACACATAGAAGTCAACACCTCCTTCAAGATTTTGCACAACATTGCTTTCTCCTTTTGAGAGCCGAACTAGGTCTTTGTAGCTTGTAGCCAACAAACAGACAATGATCATCCAACGAGAAACACAAAATTCTGCAAAACAGCAAATCATTTAGGCTCTGATCTCTTTGTGACACCAGTTTACTCTGGAAGTACTTCACATTGGCTCTGATATGTTTCCTTCTGTCTCTTCTGTCTTCTCATGATCTTTGCCTTCACAGGTTTAGTTTTCTTTTCTCTAGAGGCTATAGCAATCATGGAAAGACCATAAAGTATGGCAAAGAAAGTATGCCATCTGGGATTAGAAGGCCAAGACTGGACTTCAATATCACAATTCCCAGACTGCTTTACTTTGAACAAAGTATGAAAATTTTCTAAGCCTTAGTTCTATCAGATGCAGTAAGAGACTAATAGCCTATAACTCATTATTGAGAAAATCTTATGAAATAGTTAGTAGTAGAGAGAAAACGTTCCGAACCTTAAATTATATTTTTCTAAAGTAATTGTGCCTTATAAGGCCTTTATTAGGGATTGGAAAATCTGTGTCTTGAGGATTGTTCCCTAACTCACAAGGGCATCAATAATTACAACTGAGATACAGTTGTCCAATTAAGAAAACTTTCATTAAATGCCTAGTGTGTGTACTCACTCATTATCATGGCCCTGGGAATAATTTTCCTGGAGCTTGGTGGAAATTGGTCACTGTGGCAGAGTGGAAAGGCCCTGGAGCTGAGAGCCACAAGACATGGGCCTAAGTAGTGGTTGCTCTGGAGTCAGCTATTTTATCTCTTTGGACTTCAGCCCCTAACCTTCAAGAAAGATTGGGTAAAATTACCCCAAACTACCTTCTAAACCTAAATTCCACTGACTTGGTCATCCTGTATATTAACATGTGTTCCCTTTAATTTGCCTGATGTAACAATTCCTAGTTGTGAAAATGAAAATATGTGCCTTTTTTTTTTTTGTAAGCACCCATTGGAGTTTAGATCTAGAATGGCTCCAAAAGCCTCATATGTTCAGAGGTGGGGGCTTTTGAAAGTTGAGTGGCTCATAGGAGCGTTATACTTGGCAGTGGATCAATCCACTGATAAATTAATAGCTGAGTGTGCTATTAGGATGTGAAGCTTGACCAGTAAGGATGCTTTACTGGGATTACAATCTGGATAGGCATATTATTTACTGTCTCTGGCTCCTCCATTTGCTGTGCTTGCAGGCTGCCATGACATGAACAACTTTCCTTATACCTTGCTATTTTTCCTGGGAGCCTGCGAATCACAAACTAAAATTCTAAAACTGTGAGCCAAAATAAATCACTTTTTAAATTACAGGTTTTGAATATCATCCACCAGCAATGGAAAAGTGACTAAAATCCTTTTATGAATAACTATTATTTATCAATTCCTAAGTATGCATAATAGAAAATTCCTATTATATAGCATACATATTGGCATCTTCATAGCTGTACAGTACTTATTTTAGACATGACTAGCTAGGAGAATGAAAGTGACTTCCTTATCCTTTTCTATAAGACCAGCTAGTAGTCATTGTAAGTGAGGTCAACATTTGTAAGTAATTTTTAGCAATAACAAGATCAAAGAGATTTTCTGAATGCACCCCTAAAGTTCCTTTGACTAGGCGTTTTACAATCATAAGACCATATCATTAAACTAAACTAGTTTTCACATTCTCCTTCAACATGCAATTCTACAACTTAATGTATATGAATCATATGAATAGAGCTCATCATTTTCTGTTTTTGTGAATCATGTCAAATCAGATTTTACATCCAATGCATGTCATATAGAACCACAAACACTCTAAAATAACAGAACGATGTCAGGCAGGGGACGAGTCCTTCCACCAACCAGGCTATGGTGCAACAGATACGTGGCTCAAGGGAGAAACTCCATCTCTTGCATGCCCCGCTCTGGAGCCACTTCTGCTGTGGCAAAATGCATTATGTCAAGAGATAGTGCTGCAAGCAGTGCTATTTTCTCTTTGGATGGATCTACTTAAAGTAGGTCTGTGCCACGCTGTGCTGTGGTGTGAGTTGTGTCTGTCTCATGAACCCGCTTTCCTGTTCATCTCAAAGCCCAGTGTCCTTCCTTTCCATACAAATGGAAGACTAAGCAATATCAACTCCCTCAAAATCAAATAGCAAATCCTTCAGACTCTCCTTTTTTCTCCCTTTCTTTTATTTAACCTGGAGGTAGAACTTTCTCTTATTTCTAAGGCTAACCTCTCCATATCTGTACTTAATCTCACTGCTGCGCATTCTTATCAGCCTTTGCTCTCTTCTTTTACTTAAATCTTCAGTATTTTGTATTGATTTCATTGCCGTGGTTTTCACCTTGAGCTCCTGCTCACACCTTTGGCTTCCTTTACTCTGTCACCACCCATTTATTCTTCAGTCCTTAACAGCAGAGCTCCCAACCATGTCACCTTCTTGAAACAACTCAAATTACCAAACCATCACTGATTCGCATTTCTATTCTTGATTTCTCTGAATGATTTAAGCGTGTTTGAAACCCACCACTCTGACTGCATTGCTCTTGTTCTCTCTGTGGCTCCAACATTGGCTTCTCCTTTGCTTCTAATCATGAGTGATGGGATTTCTGTAGGCTTGATCTGATCATTGAACTTTACATCTTTGAGTACAAAAAATTCCAAATCACTGAATCTCAGAAAGGTTTTTGTAATCATTTACTGATCATCTGCATCTTTCTGTTAGTTTCTGATGTGATCCTTATATTTTGGGTCACTTATTTTGCCCAAAATTTGATCTTCCTCCTTTCTGAATAAAAAAAGAACTGTCATCCTAGTCAATAGGCATAAACTCTAAGACATCTTCTACTCCACATCTCTTTTGTCCCTGAGATCTAATTCATTGCCTTTATCTGTTCTACCTCAACTGTCTCCAATTCTAAATCATTTCTTCCACCTAAATTAACATTTTGCTGTGACTAGCTTGTCAATTTTCCTCAACTTGTTCTCTCTTATCACTGTCATGTAGTTCTTCTTACAGAGCCCTCCAGATCACATTGTTTCTCACACTTAAAAAGTAAAGTTCCAGCCAGGGTGGTGGTGTGGGTGCACACCTATAATCCTAGCATTTGGCAGACTGAGGCAGCAGGATCACACAACTTTGAGGCGAGCTTGGGTCACATAGTCAGTTCAAGGTCAACCTAAACTACATAGTGAGATCCTGTCTCAAAAAAAAAAAAGAAAAAAGAAAAAAGAAAAAAGAAAAGAAAAAGAAAAAGAAAGAAAGAAAAGAGAAATAAAAAGAAAAGAAAAAGGAAAGAAACCTTTATAAAAAAATAAAAAATAAAGCTCCAAAGCCTCCACAAAATTATTTTTAATCCTCTATCTTGAACCTAAGACTCTATACTTACTTCTCTGAATGCATTTAAGGAATTTCAAACTCAAATATATCCTAAATATTGCAAAAGTTATTTGCTGTTTCTCTGAAATTCAAATTGAATGGGACAATGTATAATTTATTTGGAAATTCTACGGCACTTTCAATGACACTCTAAACAGTCTTTCCCTATTGTAGCACTTTTTCTTATCTTCCTTCTTGAAAAAACACACTCAAATTTTATTTTATTTTAATCATGAAGATTTTCAGACTTTCAAACCTGCTGAAAAGTTTATTTCATTCAGTATACTACTGCAATTTAAGCTCATAACGATCCAGGAAGATTTGCAACTCTTATGATATTTTATCTCTGTATTTTAGCTATTTTCTTTTTATATAAACAAGATTATATATTTATTCAAAATGTGAACTGTATTTCCTCAACCTTTGTATTCCCTCTCTTAAACCAAATAGATGTCCAATAAGAGTTTATAAAAATGAAATTAATATGACCAGATGCAGTCACCTGACTCACAGTATTTGTCAGCTGCAACATTTCCTATATCTAAATGATGGCTTTTAACCAAAGAGCAATTATCACTATTAATGACCAGATGTATTCTGCCACTTAGGGAAACATGATCCAGCTGGTTGCATACTCTGATTCTTTCCAAGGCCTAGCCAAGTGGGGGCTAGAAGACTGTAATTATCTCTCCCTAAACAATGAGAAACATGGGATGATTTAATTCTGTGAAGACATTTAGTGAAGTATTTAACCTACTGAGGACTGCCCTTCCTTTGCCTTTCCTTTGTGACACTGCCAATGCTTTCCTTTCAGTGCTCCACATGTTTCTTCCTTCATCCACCAGGGTAAGCCCCATACCAGGTAGATTTTAGGGGCTGTGTGAATAAGGGTGGGGTGGGTAATTTAAGTACATGAGTGTGCATTTAGGCTTTTATATGCATATTGTAAATGTATACATACAACATCATTTGAATAAATATTAAAAGCACTTGTGTCAAGGAACTTAACAAATACCCATATAAATAATTGGAATTATTCTGACACTATAGGGAAACATGATCCAGCTGCATACTCTGTCAAATTTAATATTTATTACATTAGCAGTTCTATATATTAGTAAACTATTCTATAGGAATTAAGGTAAGTTTTCTATCTTATAATTTAGTATTTGTTTTTTATAAAGTAAGACCAAAGGATACATACATTAGATTTGAATAATGTGTTGCCTCAATATTTTTTTACTTTATAAATTCACTGTTTCTACTTGATGCCCTCTACAATTTTCTTTTTTAATGAAATGGTGTTATAAATGTGTTCCTCTGCCTCCTGTACTGAGACCTGATTGCATTTAGATTACTGTGTGGTTGTTTTTAATGTTAAGTTTTGGCAAGTCTTATTTGTGAGTGCTATAGTTCACCTCTATCAAGAGACACAAGATGCCTGGGTGTCTCTTTTTTATAAGATGATTGATAGACAGATTCAAATATTAACTGCCCAATGTATCCATTGCAGTAAATTCATTAATTTTAATGTTATTGTTTTAATTTGCTAAGGATGCCATGATGAAATAAATTGTGTGACTTAAACAACAGAAATTTCTTCCTTTTATAAGACCTCAGTTATATTGGATTAAAGTTCACACTAACGCTTTTACTGTAATTTGATTACTTCTTTAAAGACTATTCTTAATATAATCACATTCTGAGGTAAAAGGGGTTAGGATTTCAACATATGAATTCAGAGTAAGGGAACACAACTCTACTCATCATAGCAATCATTTTTAGCTGCTACAATCATTGCCTAAACCCAAAGATTGCATAATGGCAATATTTTATCTTCATTTATTATTGACTAGTTTTTTTCCCAAAGAATTTGTCTTGTTAAGCATGAGGGCATATGTGTTACCAGCATTGTGGAGGCTGACAAACAGGATCATGAATTCAGGGCCAGTTTGAGGTACATAGCAAATTCCAGGTGACACTCTGTTTCACTCCAAAACAAACAAACAAACAAACTCTCTCATGGTTATCTTGAGGTATACTTTATACAGTGAAAGTAGAACAGATGTGTAATTACTTCCCTTTATTTGACAATTTTCAAAATAACAAGCATTCCTAGAATGTCTCAAATGCAACCCCTGAAGTTTAGAATTTTATTTGTTATTGTGTTCAGAAGTGGTAACAGATATGGCCCTTAAACCTTACTACAACTACTGTTATTTTCTAGTCTTCCTTTGTTGTGTCTTTAGCCAGTGGCAACCCCTTTTTTAATTTTAAAAAGCAAAACAGAAAAAAGGATAGAAATAATACAGAATTTCAAAAAAAAAAAAAAAACAGAAATCAACACTAGTTAATGTATTGCATATTGTTATCTTAGAAGTAGTTGTTCAGGTTACAAGATCTAGTCATAAAAAATGATCAAACATCCCAGCACTCGGGAGACTGAGGTAGGCGGAGCGTTGTGAGTTCGAGACCGGCTTGGGCTACAACATGAGTGTAAGGTCGGCCTGAGCTACATAGTGCGACCCTGCCTCAGAGTTTGGCTCAGTGCCTTAAGCGCCTGCTCTGGCAGGCGCGAGGTTGTGAGTTCAATCCGCAGTGCCGCAAAAAAAAAAAAAAAAAAAAAAAAAAAAAAAAAAAAAAAAAAAAAAAAAAAAAAAAAAAAAAAAGAAAGAAAGAAAGATCAAACAATCAAACAATGACAGCACAAACTGTTCTTTCTGATGAACTAATAGAGATCAATAGTGTAGTTATCTATCTTGCACACATATACATACATACAGTTATATATGTATACCCACATACATATAATCTCTTCCCTTCATACATTTCTCCTTTTCTTTATCCCAGTTGTTCTTTCCTTTTGAGCACTTTCTTTCCCTTTCGTTATTACAATATCTATTGTACATTTTGGATCTTACTACTTTTTCAGTTTATTATTATTATTATTTTTACACTAGGGCGACAATATGATATTTATAAACATGAGTTTGACTTATTTCACTGATAAATATAGTCTCAAGTTGCCTCCATTTACCTATAAAAGCCTCAAGATTATCCTCTCTTGTAGCTGAATAACATTCCATTGCATAGAAATACATCTTTTTTATCTATTCTGTGGTTGATGGGCATTTTGGTTGTTTCCAAGATTTAGCTATTACAAATTGTGCTGCTATAAACATGGGTGCACCTATATACTGTGGCATGACATTTTCAGTTTTTCTGAGAAAATACCCAGAAGAGGAATAGCTGGATTGAATGAGACTTACAATCCTAGTTTTTTGAGAAACCTCCACACTGATTTCCACACCAGTCTACACTGCCACCAACAATGGGAAAGTATTCCTTTTTCCCTACAGCCCTGCCAACATTTGTTATTGGTTGATTTCTTGATAGCAGCCATTCTTTCTGAAGTGAGATAGAATCTCAATATTGTTTTAATTTGCATTTCTCGAATGAACAGTAACGTTGGACATTCCGTCATGTATTTATTTGCCATTTGTATTTCTTCATCTGCGAAGTGTGTGTTCATCTTAGATGCCCATTTTTTGATTGGGTCTTTGAATTTGGGAGACCCTGATGTTTTTCAGTTCTTTGTATGTTCTAGATATAAGTCTTTTCTGAGGGACAGCTGGCTAAAATTCTTTCCCATTCTGTGGCTTTTCTTTTCACTCTGTTAGTGATTTCTTTTGAAATGAAAAAGCTTTTTAATGTGATGAGATCCCAGTTGTTGATTCTCTGAAGTACTTTCCATGCTGTTTGCATTTTGTTCATGAACTCTCTGCCTATGTCTTCAAGATTTCTACCTACTTTCCCTTCCAGTAGATTTAGTGTTTCTGTTTTAATATTTACATCTTTGATCCATTTTGATTTTAGTTTAGTGCATGGTGATAGATATGTATCTAGTTTTAGTCTTTAGTATGTGGAAAGTCAATTTTTCTGGCACCATTTATTAGAGACTATCTTTCTTCCAGTGAACATGTTTAGCCCCTTTGCCAAATATAAGATGGCTGAGTGCCTTTGTAGTTGTGTTTGCATCTTCTAATTTGTTACATTGATCCTCAGGATTTTTTTTGCCAGTACCATGCTGATTTTATCACTATAGCTTTGCAGTATAATTTCACATCAGGGATTAAGATGTCACCTGCCTTGCTTTTGCTGCCCAGGATTTCCTTTGCTATTCGAGGTCTCTTCTGTTTCCAAAACAATTTTGGGAATGTTTTGTTTAGATCTGTAAGGTGTGTTAATGGTATTTTGATTGGGATTGCATTAAATCTGTATAACAGTTTTGGGAGTATGGCCATCTTCATAGTGTTGATTCTTCCTAACCAAGAGCAAGGGATATCTTTCCACTTTCTGACATCCTCTTCAATCTCCTGTTTTAGAGTACTATAACTTTCAACATATACATCTTTTACATCCTTTGTTAGGTTGATTCCTAAGTACTTCATTGTTTTGGATTCTATAGTTAAAGGTGTTATTTCCATAATTTCTCTCTCAGTGAGTTCATTGTTTGTATACAGGAATGCTACTGATTTTTGAGTGTTGACTTCGTGTCCAGCTACACTGCTGAATTTGCTTATTAACTCTAGTAGTCTTTTTAATGGAGTTTTGGGGGTCTTCTATGTAGAGTATCATGTCATCTGTAAATAGTGATAATTTAACTTCTTCCTTTCCTATCCTTATTCCTTTTATTTCTCTCTCTTGTCTAATTGCTCTGGCTAATGTTCCAGAACTATATTCAATAGGAGTGCTGATAGTGGACATCCTTATCTTGTTCCTGATTTTAGATTGAAAGCTTTCAGCTTTTGTCCATTTAGTATAATGTTGGCTGTTGGTTTGTCATAGATGGCTTTTATCAGATTGAGGTAGATATCATCTATTCCAAATTTCTGTAGGGTTTTTATCATGAACAAGTGTTGGACTTTATCAAAAGCTTTTTCTTCATCTATTGAAACGATTATTTGATTTTTGTCTTTGGCTCTGTTGATGTGGTGCATTACGTTTATTGATTTGCGTATGTTAAACCAACCCTGCATTCCTGGCATAAATTCCACTTGGTCATGATGTATAATCTTCTTGATGATTTGCTGCATTCTATTTGCCAGAATTTTATTGAGAATCTTCACATCAATGTTCATTAGGGAGATTTGCCTAAAGTTCTCCTTTTTGGTTAGGTCTTTCTCTAGTTTTGGTATCAGAGTAATACTTGTGCCTAGCAATGAGTTAGGGAGGACTGATTCCCTTTCAATTTCATTGACCAGTTTGAGGAGTATTGGCATTAAATCTTCTCTAAACTTCTTGTAGAATTCAGCTGTGAATCCATCAGGACCTGGGCTGGCAAACCTTTTAAATTGACTTCTGATTTCTTCTGACATGACCTCAAAGTCTTAAGAGGTTCCTTATTTTCTAATGCACTGAATTGTATTCTCTCTATTCCAGAAATAGAAAACATCATGAGTTTGTATTGATATTCACAATTCAAATCTAGGGTAATAGGCATTTTACTCATTTCTTTGATTCTATATTTTGTTTCTTTTCTCTTTCATAGAGAAGACTGATTCTTAGTGATATTAAATTGTTCATCTATTCTTTTTACTGTTAAACTTATATGGATTAATACTAGAATATAGTTCTATTGAGGGCTATGTGCTAAATTACATTTTAAATTTCAGTTTTGGAATAGATCCTTTTTATATGGTTAAGCTGCAACTTTGTTTCATTTTGGGATTTTTGAAATTTAAATTTGTTTCATAACTATACAAAATATTTATATACTCTAAAGTCAAACTTTAAAACAAATGTTTCCCACGTTTTTCTGTATCTTCTTTCCCCTCATAAATACTTCCATTTGTTTAGAGATTTCTCTTCCTTTTAACAAATATTCACAATCCTTGTTTTGTTTCGAAGGCATCACAGCCTGCCAACTGTTCCATACCTTGTAAAGTAATTTTGTAAAGCCTCCAAGAATGTTGAGAGCAGAGTTTAAACCAAGTCTTCTCACTTCAAAATTTCTACTCTTATATCCTGCCCAAGGCCACTTCCTGAGAGAACTTTTTTCCCTTAAAGTCATTTCTATGGAGACAGCTGTCTGTGTTTGATGATTTCATTGCTCCTTATTATGCATATAAAATGATTGTAGAAGATATATTGCATAAATGAGAATAGCTCTGCAAAGGCAGTGTGATTTTTAAAATGTTCACAACTTTGTTGGGTTCTCTGAGACGTACTAATAGATTCCAAAAAGAGACTTCTGAGCTTCAGGCTTCAGAACTGAGCATAATGTTCACAAGAAGAAACCTGTGGTCTGATGAGGATCTTGAGAATTCCCTTCCTCTACTTGCTTACCTAGTTCTACTCTGAATTGATTTTCTAATATGCTTGGCAGTGTCTGACTATGAGTTGTGTGGGAGAACAAAATCAAAGGGTATACTTACTGAATACAAAAGAAAGAATTTTCTGCTAGTCCTCAGAGGATCATCTCATCTTGCCTTGGTTTTCAAGTTAAAGCAAAGTAAAAAGTAGAGGCAATTATCTTGATATTACAGACCCAAAAACATTAAAAAATAACAGTCATTGATTTTTAAAGAAGTTTTGGGGTCCTAACAATTTCACATTAGATCTCTATATTGATTATACACCCTGAAAAAACTATTTCTCTCTCCTTCAGACTTGGCCTACATAACGATGATTACATTCAAGAGCCCCGGGAAGGTTGTACAGCACTCACTGTAACACAGTCAGGGCAAAAGTATTGGGAACTGATTGCAGAGAGTAAGTATCTGGGCTGATGTAGTGTTTCCAGCAGACTGGCTGATATTGACAAATGCATCTTGGAAGAGAAAGAAACTCGTTATTTCACAAGAAAGGGAGAATAACCAGACCATGCATAAAGAATAGGTAACTCAGTTTATTAGGAAGAATGCCTGGAGACTCTTTACAATTTCCACTAAAGGAGAGTGTTGCTATTCCCCTCACAGTTTAGTGGATTTGTACTTTATAGTTTCATCAGTTGAGTATAGAGAAGCAATTTAACAGGATCCCCAGTGAAAGTTCTGGTATTCTGCCTAAGTTTTTATTTATCCATATATAAGAGAAACTTTATGTTTGAATGATGTTTATTAGGGTCTCCTTTTTGCTAAATATGTCACTCTGGCTAATTCAGTATATTGAATGAGCAATTGAAATAATTAAGTAGTTATGATAGCTATTGTGTGGCTGGTTGATCTGTGCATGTGTAATTATGACCAGTCCACCTTAATAAGATTAATATAAAGGTTAAATAATACCAGCTACCAAAACAAATCTTAAAAAGGACTACAAATCCTTTCCTTCATAACCTTAATTATGTGTCTTGTGAAACACTACCATTGAGAACTTCAATGAAGAGAGTGTGAACTGTCAGAAAAGAAGTAAAAATAGAGAAAGAATGAAAGGAAGAAATAAAGGAAAGAAAAGGGGAATAATGAATGGAAAACCAAATGTCTTGGAAATACTACAAATTTTAAAGTCTAGCTACGCTTACAAAAGACATAACTTTTCCAGATCTATTAGGTTTTACAATCATCTGTGAAGTGTTTAAAGCTATTTTTCTATAGGACCTTCAACTTATTCCATGAAACCATCATTTCTAAATTTAGTATTTAAGTACTATTTCCACAATCTTTGCAACAACTGCATATAAATATACTGACCCATTTTTTACTTACGTATGTATGTGTGTATGTGTATATATGCATATGCATGTACTATTACTTTTAAGTAAGTATTAAAAGACATCTAAGCTACAAACTTTATTAAAATTTAGAAGCATGTATCCATATTCCATTGACAATTATCTTTCATTATTTGTGTAATTGAGTCAACAATATTACCTATCTTATATTTTTGAGGTTGAATAAATTAATAACAGCAAAACATTATAGTATTAATTAATATAAAGGCCAAAATGGAACATCTGCTTTCCCCATATAAAACATATGACACATGCATTCAGTTAAATAATAAACACATATTGCTTGTGTAATTACCATCATCATCAAAGCAAAAAGTTTGCTTAACATACATTCTGAAGCACTAAGTTAAGCTGTCTTTGATCAGAGCTGTATACCCAGATTGTGAGATGGTCGCAGCAGAAGCCAGCATTTGACTGTATCATTATTCTACTTCTAATTTTGTATATCGAAGAGCAGCCATAGCAGGTTTCTTAAACTAAAATTCCACCTAAATTTTCAAACTAAAATTCTATATCAATTACAATACTAAGCCTGGCATGTCATTCCTTTTTTTTGTTTGTTTTGTTTTGTTTATTTTAAAAAGGATAAAACCAAGGAAAATAAAACAGTAAAACTAATCAAAATAAACCAGTATAAGTGTTACAGGACATTAAAACCTTATGAAACCAATAATAGTTACTATAATGCCTTTTGTTATCTTCAAATAGCTGCAGATAACTTCAGTCATAGTAAAAATCAAACAGAACAAAATAGAGCAGAAACAAAAGAAACAAAACAATGAATATAATAAAGGACTTCAAAACAAGCCAATAGTAAATCCAAAATGGTTACCATATGTCTTGCTTTCTTTGAAATAGCTGTTCATGCCATCAGATTTAACATAATCAAACAAAACAAAAGAGAATAAAACCCAACCCAACAAAATAATGGAAATGATATGGTTTCCCAACCAGGATCACCTCTGGTGAGGCCTGGATCTCTCCCTCTGCAGTCCGCCAGTGGTGCTGACTCATGGAGAGAGGCTTGGGTCTGGCTGTCCCCACTCCAGCAGCAGCCCGCACATGGTGCTGGTTTCCAGGCGGGGATCACCTCCTGGTGAGGCCTGGTTCTCTCCCTCTGCAGTCCACAAATGGCAGGCATGTCAGTTCTTATTTTTAAGAACTATGATATTATGACACTCAGATATAGACATATCGTCTCTTGTATCAGGGCATCATATTGCTTATGGATTTTTCATCACCATGAGGAAGCAGCAATTTATTTTAAACTAAGGCAGAAATATCTCAGAGGAACTTTGAAATGGATGTGTATATTAAATTGTGATACACAAAACTTTTTCAGGCTAGAACATTTAGAAAAATATTGACTGAATTTACATGTCAACCTAAGTAACTGGACTAGAGGTAATAAATGTCTTCTTAGAAAACCTGGATTGCTTTTACATGTACAAGAAGTAATGGAACAATGAATCCCGTATTTACTGGAATTAGTGTATCATCTTTCTGAGTATTTCGACCTGCAGAACACATTTTGTGTTCCTCAAGAACTTATTTTCTACTTCTGCTTCAAAATAACAAATGTTGTTTATCCAAAGAGAGCATAATCTGTCCTTTCAGAACATAAAGACCTATAATCAAGAAGCAACTGTCTGTCTATTGAATTACTACTTGTTTTTCCATATTTTTTAGGAAAATTTGAGGTTTATCTTTCTTTAAATCCTTTTTATTTCTATTTCATAAATATAGATATACAGCAAGCAGGATAAAGCCAACCTATTAAAAAACTGCAAAGTAGTAATAAACACCTCAATAATAAAAAAAATTAATGTAAATGTTATCTTTAGTTTTTAAAAAATTCTCAAATATCCTTCTATTTTTTTAAAGTTGTGTAAAGTTGCTGAAAGCAGCATTTTTTTTCTTTCTGAATATCAAAGGACTACTGAAGACAGACACTTTGAGAATCCAAGCAACTGATTCCTTTGAAAATTTAGGTTATTTCACTTCAGTATTAAAGTGGAATTTTGAGGTTTGGTGAAAGCTATTCAAGATGCTGTAACCATATATATGTATGTATACATTTCTCACCTCTCAGCTACAGAGTATTCAATACCAAGACAAAGGAATTTCATCCTTTTAGGTTCAAGAATATCTTATTCATTGGCAAGATGAGCAGAAGGCCTACCAACATTTCATTACTTTATGAAAATATTTCAGATATTAAAAGTAAGTGTTAATGGCACCAAAAGAGAAGACAAAACTGAGAAACCAGAAATAAAATTATTAAATGTCTCCAAATGTAATATCTCTATGTCACTGGCAGTTTTTTTTAAGTCACTAAACTTGAAATTATAAAAGTTATTTTGAAAAGATATCTGCAGCATTTTCTCAGGAATGCCATAGGCCAAAAGAATGTTTTCAAAAACTTCCCTCTTACTCTGTTTGCTTCTCAGTTTTCTACCTCTCCTCTTTAGTCTCTTCAAGTTCTGTCCTAAGTTGAACAGGAAGATTGTTTTCCAAAGGACCAGTTTAATACAATGCTCTCCTGCAATGGACTTACTTCTTAGTTACCCAGCACATCTCCAGATGCGATACCTCAATTAAATCTACCCTTGTTTCACAGCCTCATTTAAAATTTTACCTAAATCTGAAGCCTTATACCTGTTGGATTTCTCTATTTTTTGTTAATTAGCACAGATTGTTACTTCCAAGTCTCTGCTCAGTCGTTCCCTTTCTTTTCAACTAAGAAATTAAAAGCCTTTCCCTTTAGTTTTAACTATACACTACTCACTTTCCAAGACCCAATGCAGAGATCACCTTTTTTCTAAGCATCTTGTACAATTGCTTCATCCCTTGTAGATTCTTCTTTTTTTTTGAAGTTATACAGAATTAAGATCCTCTTACAATCGAAGCCTTAATCTTACTCTTAACTATATCCCCCTGATACTTTTGGCTTTGTGTAGTCAGGTATGCTAGGTTTTTAAGGAAGAAGTAGATTTCTTATATAAAAATGGGATCTTAAGTAAGAATGAAACCACTTACATGAAAATAATTCATTCTAATACTTAAGGCTCTGCTGTAGCCTATCGATAGACGATTTCCTTGTGAGAGTGAACATATATGTTTAGGTTCAAGGTTTCTTAGTAGGTTTGATAAATATAGGAATAGAGCAAACAGGATAAATCCAATCTATTAAAAAAAACTATAAAGTAGTGCTAAACACCTCAATGACAGATTTGAGAAATATATATACAGCATTATGCCTAATACTCCTTTTACTACATAAGAAATACACACAAAAGTGTTCTTATGATATTTCCTTCAGAAAGCAATATGCTTATCCCATCATTACTGTTGAATTTAAAATACCTTCACAACCAACCCTTCTTTAGGAATTCCATTTAAATCCTCGACCCCATATTTCAGCATTCAAAGTGATAGTACATTATTCCTTAAAGATAATTATTGGAAATAAACAAGAATATTGAATAAATTCGTAAATGATATATGTAGTCAAAACTGTGTTTGAAACACTTACATAACTTGTCTTTCTTATATCAGTCATAAGATAACTATAAATGTGTATTCTATATGAGTCTTAAAAATTATTTTAGCAAAGAAAATACACAAATGAATGATTTCTCTGTCCTCAGTAGAATCATTTTAAGTATCCAAGTTTATTTGTTTGCATTATACCCACTGCTTAGTTTAGAAGGTATAGTATTAACCAACTGTAGCCAGAAAGAAAGTGGAATTATTTGCCTCTTTCTCACTCCATTCCATCAGGTAATAATTGTTTTCCCTCTGACATAGTTAAAACAAGCATGACTGGAACCTGTCAAAGCCACAGTAATTACCACTGAGTTATTCGGCAGACTAGAAGCCAGTTTACTGATAGATTTGCTCATCATTTGTGAAAGCTGTAGAGGAATCAATATGTTTCTAAGGTATTTGATTTAAGGAACTGAAATAATAGTTGGGAAAAATAGACGAAATACTTCAGGAAATAGATAAAGAAAGGAACTCTATCTGAGGTACATTACTTTTGAAACGTCCATGGACATACATGTGGAGAGATTGATCAGCATTTAGGTGCAAAAGCTTGAAGTTCAAAAGAAGACCTGGATTAGATTCATTAATATATAGACAGGCTTGAAAGCCATCCAGTAGTCCTGTCTTACTAAGAATGTGAACATCTATGTGTCGGTCACCTTCTTATCACTGGGACAAAATGCCCAATATCTACAATTTAAAGGTGGAGATAGCTTGAAATGTTCAGAGGATGTATAGTTGACTGATTCCAAGGCAGAAAGAACATGGCAGGGCCAAATGGTGGAGAACAGTTTCCCACATAGTACCCAGCAAGAAGAGAGAGAGAGAGAGAGAGAGAGAGAGAGAGAGGGAGAGAGAGAAAGAGAGAGAGAGGAAGAGCAAGAGGAAGAGGAGGAGAAGCAGGAGAAGAAGGAGGAGGAGGAGGAGGAGGAAAAACATACCCTTTTAGGTTACATTCTTAGTGAGCAGCCTCTTCCAACAATGCCCCAATTCTGAACAGTACAGTTCGCTATGAACTCCTCAATAGACTAATCTATGGCTAAGTGTAGGACCCACATGGTCCAATCACCTTCCAAACACAGGACACTTTGAGGAGACATCTAAATCATAACAACTGACCAAACAAAAATGTGGCTCAATGTCAGGGAAAGAGAAGTCCTTCCACAATTTTTTTCTTTTTAAATTTTACTTTATTGGTATATTTTAGATACATAATGATAACATTCATCGTAGGGAATTTGTACATGTGTATAACATATCTTGCTCTAGGAAGAAAAAACAGAACTAGTGAACAAAATTCACAAGAGACAATAATTGAAAGTGAGAGGGAAGCCAGAGGGCTGTGGCTTCTAAGAAGCCAAGTGAAGAAGGTGTTTCAAGGAGACAGGGCTAATCAATATTTTCGAGTGTGGCTACTAGATTAAATAACATAATCACAATAGACCATTGGATTTAATAGCATGGTAATTAAGAGTGAATTGGACATGATCAAATTGGGTGTAATGGTTGAGGAAACAGTCTAATTGAAATAGATCAGAAGAAATAGGGATGAGTGGAATTGTAAACAGTGAAAATACCAGTGTGCTGGTGACAAGAAATATTTGAGAAGTATAATTTGGTAGTTCGGGAGAGAGAGAAGAAAGAGACACTGGGGTATCCCTATGTAGGCAACAAAGTATCAGATCTACTGCAAAAGTGGGGTCTTAGCCCTAGCTAAAGTCTACAGGTAAAACTCGAATGGGTAGGTCCATGTGGTGGTTATAATTAATTATTACAGTGACTTCTTCAGAGAAATGGACCTATATTCTTCCTTTTTTAGATGAAGAAACTGAGTAACCAACAGGTTAAGATAAATTGAATAAGATCAATAGCAGGAAAATGAGCCAGAATTTGTAACCAAGCAGTTTGATTTCATGACCTAAATGCTCAACTACTATTCCTATAAAAAAAAAATTACAGTTAGCACACAGTCAGTTCTCAACTAGACCATTTTTTTCTGTTCCATGTAACATTTTCAGCATGGCACTGACAATACAGAAGCACAAAAAGGAACACAACTGAACTGGCAAGGACTTGGAATTCTGTCTCTAGCCAGAAGAGATAGTGGTACTCTGGAGATTATACCTTTTCCAACTTTATATCTTTAAAGCCACAGATGAGGTAACAATGTAAGATCTTCAATAAGATCCTACATGCGCTAAAAAATGTAAGAAAAAAGAGCTCTGGTTTTACATAAAACGTAAAACAGAAAATGGGAAATGTAAGGAAGAAAGACCTTTCTCAAAAGAGCTTAGGTACCACAGAAATATGATATTTCTGTCTCAAGATATTTCAAAGTTTGTCACTTCGAAGAAGGTTTAGACTTTGTGTTCCTTTCAACAGAAGGTGGAGGATCAACATGTCAGTTCCTTTTGCTTGGCTTAATTAATGAGTATAATATGAAAAGCGTTTGCTATAAAAAAATTCTGCTGTATAAGTATTCAAAAATAGAAATAACCCTGCAGTACTCACAGGCCAACTGTTATCCCTTAAGAATATGTAAGAGGAGTTTGAATCTCTGGGATCACCTGCTACCTATGAAGGGTTAACATGGAGTTAGCAGGGTCTTTCCAGAGATGAGTAAACTGGTGGAAAGGGAAGAAGCTGAGTTTTGGAATCAGATGATCCACTCCGGTCACTTACTGGCAACATGCCTGTAAGATCAGTTATCCACCACTCTAGGCCTCAATTTTCTCATTTATAAAATAGGTATAATGACAGCCATCTTTTGAGCTCATAAAAAAAACTTAGCTATGAAGGGGAAACAGTGATTTTCACTTGTTTATTTTGTTTTCTTGTGCTTCTTTCACTTCAACCTCTTCACTAAAAATGTTCATAGAGAATTTGGTTAAGTACAAATATATTTTGGATACTGCAAAGAGAATCCTGGTCTTGAGCGTGAGGCTAATTAAATCAAATTTAAGGCACATTAAAACTCTTTGTTGCTATAGAGCTAAAAGAAAGAGTCATAGAAATTAAAAGTACAGATGTTGGAAACAGATAGTCTTTGAAAATCATCACTTAATTCTATAATATGTCAGCCATCCGTCCTTGAGCACATCAACCTGTCTCTGCCATAACTTCTTCAATAAGATCCTAATAGTACCAATGAGTTGTAGGTATTGAGATCATTAAATGAGAAAAATACATTTAAAATGAGTAGCAAAGTGCCTATCATCTACTAAGCTCTCAATAATTGGTAGCAATGCTTACTCTTAGGATCTGCTCTGTGGTTTAAGAGCCTATGGCTTTAAAGTGTTGTTCCACTTCCTGGGGAGGTTCTGCTACTTAGAAGATTAAAGGGAAGGCTCTTTGATGGCTTTCATACAATCGCTTGGATTACCTTTGATGATATCTGCTCCTATAACGTAGAGTCTCTCCAGAATTGTTCAAACAGGACAATGAAGAGAATTTCATTCTTTTCTATGCTCTGAGTTTTTTGTCATTGGATTAGGAGCCATAAAAGAGTGAAGCCATTATCCTGGTGCAGAAAATTCCATTATTACTCATTATTTTTAAGCATTGTATGCTTTCGCCTTTTGTGTCACAGGATAATTCTGATCAAAGAAATTGTGTGTGCCTAAAATATAAAGAGTCATTTTTACTCACCCCATATATAAAGTGCAATGAGGAATGCCATTTTTAGAGAAAGATAAAAAATTCTTTAAAGATCAACTTCCTTACCCTCTTTTATCTAGAAATATACGCACCAAATGAGATGCTCAGAGATTTAGTTTCTGCTAAGAAGCTTAAGAAAATTAGGAACCATGGTTAAATATAGCGTTTCTGATTGAATGTAGAGAAAATACAGTATAATGAGCCGCTTTGTTCCAGGTTTTGCTTTCATATTCTGTTTTTCATTTCTACCTTTACTGTCAAGAAATTTAAAATATTGCTATTTAATGACTATAAGGATGATTGAACGTACTTTTTAAGTCATTTATTTTATCCAATATAGAAGCCTTATGTTTTCAAAGTCTCTGAAGAAATAAAATAAAATAATAGCTTGATAATTAACCTATACGTAATGTTACATAGAACGCAGACAAAAATGTCCAGTTAAACAGGCCATCCCTGGAATGCCCCAGGGTATTTCACCTTTAACTTTCAATCTTAAACAGGTGAAAGGAAATATTTTAGAAGACACACTCAGATGCTCACTAATCTGTTCCCCAACTATATTTCTAGATTGTCTGCCCTTTTTCTAATAATTTTCAGGAAATAAAAAATGGGTGTTGTGATCCAATAAGCATACACTCTGAATCACTATGTCTCCTAGGACTTTGAGGTTCATCCATAAAGATATGATCATGTCATCATGCTAAAGATTGGCAGTTAAAGGGATGTCAGGATCCCTCTCTCGTGAAGTCACTGATAGGAATCTGGGACAGAGCAAGGCATAGTCTGCAAATGTTGCATGTCCTGAATTTTGCTTCCACTCCAAATGTAGAGGCAAAGGAAACCTCCTCATTGTTCTAGCAAGGCTTT
This sequence comes from Dasyprocta punctata, assembly GCA_004363535.1. NCBI lineage: Eukaryota > Metazoa > Chordata > Mammalia > Rodentia > Dasyproctidae > Dasyprocta > Dasyprocta punctata. The sequence goes on along the minus strand of RJWM01004219.1, from coordinate 56,040 downwards.
AGGAACAAACTCATAAAGATAGCACTGTAATCAAGGTGGCAATGTGAAGGACTCTGAAACTGGAACAGGTCAAATCAACCAATATGTCAGGCCTTACTGGACATCATGGAATTAAATTATCTAGGCCTCTGAGGTGACCATGCCCCTCCTTATTGCAATGTGCCTGGTCTCAAGAACTGGGGTTCTGTTCTTGTACAAGATAAGTATAGTTAGTGGTAAGACAGCAAAATTTGGCTGCCTTCTCAGAAACCACTTATATGGGGAATATTCTCAAACTCTCTGAACCTTAATATCCTCCTCTAATATGCAGAAAATTAAAATAGTAGCTATTTCACAGTGTTCTGACAATTAAAGGCAAAAATTTATGTGAAACCCTTCAGAAAGTGCTGTCGTTGTTTGATTGTTAGATCATTTTTTATGACTAAATCTTGTAACCTGAACAACTACTTCTAAAATAACAATATGCAATATATTAGCTAGTGTCGATTTCTTACCATTTTTTAAATTCTGTATTATTTCTATCCTTTTTTCTGTTTTGCTTTTTAAAATAAGTTTTAAAAAAAGAAAGAAAAAAAAGAGCCTATCAAGTGATAGCAACACATAAACATTGGTCTTATTAATGACTGGATTATTATTTTCATTCCAAAACTCTCCAGTGGAAATACAGATATAGTTTATCAATTAGATTTTCAATTAAACTATTGTCATTTAATACTTTACACATATTTTTGAGACACCAGAGCACACAAAGAATGAGGCTAAGTTTTATTGTAACAAAAGTTTTCAAGATCATTTTTTAAAATGAAGAGAAATCTGCTATCCATTATGAAAAAAGAATGGTTAACCCTCTCTTGATTTTAGTGTTTATGCTCCACCTATCACCTGGCAGCCTAGGAAACATTCCTCTGGTAACTATGTTGCCTCTTACTCATATGGAAAGAGAAAGCAGTCCTATGACCAAACACTAAGATCCTTGGTGCTCCAAGCAGACTTTTCACCTGCCTGTGTAGTAGAGGGCAGGCAGAGTCCTTTATTTTATTTGCAACTTAAAACTTAAATGCTGATGAAGAGTGGCAACATATATTTTAAAAGTGTACTTTTTGCACTTTAGCATGCATAGTAGCACAGGAATAATTTGAAATCTCTTTTGTCTATAATTTCTTATGCATAGAGGTTGTCTCCCTGATACAGGGGATGTTCAAATATTTTTGTAATCATAGATACCATTCATCTAGTGGAAGAGCAACATTTCAGGAAAATCTATTCCAAAGAGGTTTCTGTTTGTTTGTTTGTTTGTTTTTTATGAGAAAAAATATCAAAATTTCAAAATACAATAATTGGAGGTAACAATGATTAACACATTGTCCAAAAAGATTTTGTGTTCCACACACACATTGTTTTACCCTTGACTTACTTGTGTGGATACATTTATTCTTGAATGTATTGAGCCACACAAATGTTGAGGCAACGTATTAAAATGTCATATGTTTCATTGTACTGATATAATAACATTAATGTACAAATAAAATAATTTAGAGTACTCATAGCACAAGACAAAAACAATATCGAGACCGCCATAAAAAAGCGAAGTAATTTGCTTCATAGTACTTCAATGTACTTCCTATTCTAGAGTAGTCAAACACTAAAGAGTTAGTTACTTGTATTTTTTTTAAATTAACTTGGAATCAATTTAGAATTTGTAAATCTACCTTTTAGTTTGCTTCTTTGTATTTTTTGAAATTTATCTTCATTTGAGTTTTCTGATTTCTTCCTAAATATCTTACTAAGTCCTATATAGTTTTGAGATGGGAACTAAGTGCAATGAAAAAAGGTACTACCTAATCAAAGATATTAACTGCTAAGCACTATAGTAACTTCGCTTTATACTTTTACAAGTTTCAAAAGTAATTATTATACTTATAGCAGATAAGGACAGTAGATGTAAGAGAGACTAGATAACATCCAAAGACACTGAAGTACAAAGCCCATGACCTTTGCAGGACTGCATCTGGTTTTGTATCAGACCTTCACTCCATTGTTGATGGACAAACCACTGCCTGTCAGTCAGTTGTTATTTGCCTGGAAGAATGTAGCCAAATAATTTATTGTATACATCATCTAGTCTTTCTAGTTTAATTGATTACTAAACTATTATTTTTATTGGGACTGTTAAGACCTCATACAATTTACTAGTCTTGGCAGAGCTCTTTTCATTACAGGACATTATTAGCAATTTGTGAAATCTACCTAGAACCAATTATTTCATATTATTGTATTCATAAATATATATGGCAATGTTTCTGTAACATGCATTTAATTCATAATCCTGAATTAGTGCAAAAGTAATGTGAAAAAAAGTTTAAGTATTTTAGGTCAAAAATCTCAATACTCTGAAAATCAAGTCCTTGATTTTAGGTAACTACATGAAAATAATTGAGTTCCTAATATCTACTTTGTAAATATCTGTAAATGAGATATTATAGTAGAGGCAACCCCAAAAGTCTTGAATGTTTTTATTATCATTAAATTGCATTTCATTTATAAATAACCTTTGGGTAAAAAATGTTATATTTTTCAGTACCTAGGAAACAAAGTATATTTTTATCAAGGATACATCTGCTAAGGATGGGCAGATTCCAATTAAACTTGTGACATCTCTACTCAAGACCTACAAACAACCACCAAATTCATTTACTTGATCAGCTATTCTGGGATGCTTTGATGACAATGTTCATAATACAGGTTTCTTGTGTGTTCACAATCATTTCTTTTTCAATCTTATCAGAAATGATACAATGAAAAATAAAACATATCAAAAGTGAATCATCCAAACAAATGAACAAAACAAAATTTCAGTCAATCAAGAAAATGTTTAAACCTCTCTGAAAATTAGACATTTCATGATCTATAGATAATAGACGTTTCCTAGATATCTAAGGGTAAAAACATAATTACACATTATCTGAGGAAATAACTCATTGATTTTTTTCTAGGATTTTCCAACCATGTAAGTACTGTAATAACCCTGGACAGGAGTTAGACAGGGACGGTGGGGGATGATGAATGCCTCTCTATCTTATGCAATCTGCACCTGACGTCCTATGTTTGTCCTAGTTTCATATGCAAGCATGATGCCAGGTTCACCAACACATTATTTATTTCTGTATCCAATTTTTGTATTTTGTCTTTATTTTTCTCTTTATGAAGACCTTTGAAAGATTGAGAAAACAAATATCATACCACTTAGCTACCAGGAGTTAGAGACACACAGATATCTTAATGTGATGCAAATGATGTTTGTATATTATATTTCAAGTTACCTTTTTATAGTTTTTTTTTATTTTAAAGGGTGTATAACAGAATAAAAGCATTCGAAACAAACCAGTGTAAGAGATACAGGACTTCAAAACATTGTGAGATCAATAGTGGTTACCATAGTGCCCCTTGATGTCTTCAAAATAGCTGCAGATAACTTCAGACATAGTATAAATCAAACACAACAAAATAGAATAGAAATAATAAAAACAAAACAATGACTGTGATAAAGGGTTTCAAAACAAGCCAATAGTAGATCTAAAATTGCTACCATAATGTATCTTGCTATCCTTGAAATAGCTTCTCCTGCCATGGGATTTAACATAATCAAACAAAACAAAAGAGAATAAAACCCAACCCAACAAAACAATAGAAACAACACAGGACCTCAAAACAAGACCACAGAGAATCAACAATGTCTGCAACCCTCAGAAGGAGATCTCCCCTAGATGGCACATTGCTTAGCGATATCCTCTGAACCTATGATCAGACCACTGGCCCTAGACCTGCAATGTTAGTGAAACACCAAAGCACCACAGGCATCCAATTGCATTTCACCTCAATAGCTATCATTACAGCCTCTGTTTCTCCTGATAAGCCGATCATTTGGAGGTAAGTACTTCTTTTCTGCCAGCCCTTGCGAGGGAAGGGGCGAGGGTCTGGCTGTTCCCATTCCACTGGCTGTGCACAGTGCAAGTTCCCAGACTTGGCTTGTTTGGTGCTGTGGCCATTGTTCTCTCCAACCCTGGTCTGTGAATGGCGCTGACCAACAGGGAGAGGCTTGGTTCTATTTGTTCCCAGTTCACTGGAGGCCGGCACCTCAAGTTACCTTTTTAAAGAAAAACCTGAAATTAATCTAAAAGTTGTGTCTTTGCCTTCTGCATTTCTCCCCAGTATTTATTGTCAAGAATTTGAATTCCAGCTTATTGTTACAAATAAAGATTTATAATCATTGCTATGGTTTCTTAAATACAAATATTTATTTGTTTTTATCAACAGTTATCCTGATTTTTGTTGTTGTTGTCCATTTTTGCTTCTTTCACTCCTAACTTCTCTACACTTTATTTTCTTCTTGCTGGAATGTTAGCAGTAAGAATGTGCTTTACATGTACATCAGAAAATGTGCATAGTTTACATAGGTTAGGGTACTCTATGAAACTTTGGTTATAGAATTCTACTTCCACAGCTATTTTTACTGACCACTTTGGAGGCATATGTTCAGTATCTTTTGAATTCAGATAAAAACAATTATAATAATAAACTTTATCCTCTCTACTATGATTTAGAATTTTCCATCATTTATTTTATATTTGATTCAATTATAATGTTCCTTGGTTGCGAGGTTTCTTCATGGATTTTTTTTTGATTGATCAGCATTCTAGAATTTTTTGTTTGTTTGTTTGGTAGCGGGAATCAAATTTATAACCTCACGCTTGCCAGGCAGGCCCTGTGCTGCTGAGATATATGCCCAGCTATTGTTTCTTTGTTGAGACAGACCGGCCTTAAACTCACTGTGCAGCCATGAAACTTGGAATGGCCCTCAGGATGGCCCTCCTGCCTCAGCCTCCCAAGTGCTTGAATTACAGGAATGTCTAGAATATTTTATTTTAATTTAAGGCTCATACTTTATTAATTCTGGCAAGTTCACAGCTATGAAACTGCCAAATACAGTTCTCTCTATTCTCTCTTTCTATAGTACTTGTTAGCATTATGTAAAGACTTTGTAGTCATTGTACTCACGCTTCTTAATATTTTTTATAGTTTTTATTTTTTTCTTTTCTGAACTGAATTCTGGGTATTTCCTCTACTTAATTTTTTAGCTTAGTACCACAAGAGTCAGTTGTGTCCCATGTGCCTCCTAGTTCATCATTTGGGCATTTTATTTCAACACAAGTTTGTATTTTGTAATGTTTGCAAAAACTCAAATAGTTTTTATTATTTTATTTTTGCCTTTTTTGTCAAGAAACATCTGTATTAACATACAAGTGTATGCATTTATGAGTGCAGTGTAATAAGTCATTATGTATACACAAGGTGTAATGATATGGTCTGAGTAATTTTCTATTCTTTTATACACTGGACTACTAATTATACATGAACTGAAGAGCTAGATGTTTGCAGTAGAGCAAATTGACTAGGAATGTGGACTGGAGTTTGAGGCCCAAGATCTAACTCAAACTCCATCACTTACTACATCATTTGCTTTTGAATTGCTATTTAATCTGTGTCTTCCACACTCCTCACACATAAAGGGGCAAAAATAATAGTACCAATCTCAAGACCGTTGGAACAATAGTGAGAAATATATGTAAAGCATTTAGTATAGTGTCTGGTACATAATTTGTGCCTATCAATAGTAGCTTTTGTTTTAATTAATTATGACTATTTCCTCAAAGAGAAGATATCATTGTACATATTTCCCTTTTGTACTTGTTAAATTGTGCCTCTTAATTCATCTTCCAAGTGAGATGTCTCCTGCAGACATTCTGGGCTATAATTGTCCTCCTCAAAGTAGGACAGGCTTGTAGACACTTTAGCTCTAAAGTTACGGTAAGCAGAGTGGCTATACACATCTTTCAGACTGGGCTCCTTCATTCAGGATCCAACTGTGACTGAGTGGCGAATGTTCTATCCCTTCCCTTGACTCCTTATCATGTTTTGGTATGGTGCCCCAAACAGGGCACCAACTTAAAACAAACATAGAACTTGCAAATGCAAATGCCATAATTTGACTCCCTCTTTCAATTTTAATAATGTATTTTATTTAACTCAATATTTTCAAAATATCGTCCTTTCACCATACGTGGTGGCATACATATTGCCAGGCATGGTGGCATAGCCCTCCTATATTGGGTGAAAGCCCAGTATAGGAGGATAGTCAAGTTTGAGGCCAACCCAGAGCTTCATGATGAGGCCTTGTCTCAAAAAATGGTGGGTTTTTAGTTTTATTTTAATTTGGTTTGATTTTTTTCACTGCTAGGGATCTAACTATAGGCAATGGTAAATTTTCACTAAAAAGTGAACAATGTTATTATGTTAGAGGCTAAAAGGACTTGTCCATTTGAACACGTAAGACATTTTCTAGGATAGCCTAAAAAATTCTAAGAGAAACTTCTGGATATTTCTTGGTGGGAAGTATTACTGTGATAGCCAGGTATGTCTTTGGTTACTGTTAATATGATGGCTTCTAAACTTCAGGATGATATGAGATAGCAAAGCATGTGTAGTACACATATATGGTTTTACATACCAGAAAACAGAGCATGACAAGATGTTCAAATTTAAATAATCCAAAATATTTTAATTAAAAATTTGATAGCAAAGGATTTGCAGCATCTCCTGTTTACCAAGTGATAATCTCTATCAATATTTAGAAACAAAGAAGTTTTTCTTCTTCCTTTTATAGGGGGTAATATTTAATTCAAACAATAAAATGATAAAACCCTATTTCATGGCATAAACACTATACTTAATATGAAAATTTTAAATAATTATGCTCAAAATTTCCCTATTGTCACTTACTGTATATATAACATAAAATTTGATGCAAACATTAAAATTAGCTTTTTTTCATCAACACTATTTCTGCTGCAATGGTTCAAGTCAAGAAACAAGGACTAATGAATGATAACTAACACTAAGTAAATTAATTGTTTTGACATTTAAAAATAATATTTAATATTATGTACATGAAAGAGCTCCTTGACAGTTCTATAGTAGTGCAACACTTAGATAACAATTTTGAGATACATATATTTTTTAGTTTTAAAAGTTTAACCTCAACCCATAAAGCATGCCAAATAAATAAATTCAAAAGGAACAAGGATTGTCTGCTATAGCTAAATATACTTTTGTTAATCATTTATTTACTCATGTGTTTAAATTCTTCATTTTGTTTTAAAAATGTGATGCAATTCAGTGGGGTATTTCTTTTAGGGGATCAAACACATAGTTGGAGCATTAAAGAGGTAAAATAACATCAATTATATACATTTATGGCACCTTTATGGATCCCAAATATTTCAGGGGTACTTGAGGTGGTAAAACAACTGTTAAGATTAAAGATGATGGTATATTATCACCTCTTTGCCCAATAAATCTAAGTCTTTCTATCTATATCTATCTATACCTATCTATATCTCTGATTTAGTGTTTAAGTTCAGCGCCCTTCTTTGATTCATACTTGACAAGTCCATGCTTAATGCATAATAAATTGCGAATTGGTCCTGCTACTTCTTTAAAAGCATGACCTACCCATCCATTTCATCCATGGAACTCCCACCATTCTTTACTCATTCTTCCAAACACCACAAATGGAGTTGCTATGCAGGTACATTTTCTTTTTTCTCTTAAATATTACTTCTAATTTAGAAAATCATGTCCTTCTTTCAATATGTCTGTACTACCTCTTCACAATCCCTGCTAGTATTGCCTTACATCCCAGTGAACTCACAGCTGCCTTCCTACACAGTTTACATAATTCATACATTGCTGCTTCATCCTAGCCTACTTTCAGCCCAGTAGATTCCACATGTAAATAATATTGTGAAAACATGCACCCTAACATAACCATGACTGACTGCTAAAATGTGTTTCCAGGGCACATAAAACATTTCACCATTTTTAGAAAGCTAGTGTCCACATTCAGTTAATATATGTCTTAATTCCCTTCCTTGTTACTGGGACAAAATACCCAACCTCACAATTTAAAAGAAGAGAAGTTTATTTTTGGCTTACAATTTTTAAAGGAGTCAGTCTATAGTTAGCTGGCTCCAAGGCAGGAAGGGTTCGATGGAAGGGTTGGGCAGAAATCTTCCCATGTCACCACTACCAAGAAGCAAAGACAGAAGGGAGGAACTGGTGAGGGAGATATACCTTTCCAGGTCAGATTTATAGTGATCCCTCTCCCACCAGGTCCTACCTCCTAAACAGCACACTTAACTGTGGAACTCTTTATGAAGAATCCATTTATGAGTATAATGCCACCACAATCTAATCACCTTCCAAAAGTCCCACTTCTGCCAGCAGGGAGTTCATAAGATTAGAGACCATCACACATGTAGCATATTTTAATATGACATCTTTTTGGCAGTGTGGTTGAAAAAAGGGTCAGAACTCTGAGGTCTGCCTGATTATCACAAAATAAATCATTTATTATAGTAACATGTGTTCTATTTTTTATTTCTTCTTGAGCCATGGCTAGTGTTACAGTGTGACAAGTATCCCTACATCCTAACATACCTACTTTCATTCCTCTGAAATAGGCATTCAATTAATTTTAATTTGATTTATTTCTATGGTGCCTTAAAGAATTTTCTGCTTGTATTTGACATTCAGAAAATAATTCTTTGGTTTTCATTTCCCAAGGAGTATTTTTTTTTTCAGTGTTCATCTCTGCACATTTAGGAAAATGCACTGGCCTTGAAACATAAATGTTAACTGAAATCCTTCAGTTTCGCTAATGAACCCACACCATGAGATTATTCACAGGCAGAATGGTTATAAGCAAAGCTCCTCTAGTCTTCCCAGAAAAGTGTAGCCTGCTTCATCTTTGTCTTTTTTTCTTTGCTAAGTAAATTTCTACAAGGAACTAAAATTACTATTTCTTGGAAAATTGTTTGTACTACCTTCCCACTACTGTATGGTGTAAAAGGTCACAGCTTGTGAGAAATCAGTCACATACAACAATGAATTTAATTTCAGCCTCAAATTTAAAGGTCAACAACAAACTTCCTGGTATATGGAACTTTTACTGCTCACCCTCCTGTTGTAAAAGAGAATGATTGATGACTCATTTTATTCACTAGGTGTGTGTTGAGTTGTTTTTCATCACAAATCTAAATGACTTATGAAGGTGAAGATTGTAAGTGATACTGTGCGTGTTGTACTATGATCAGCATGGTTTTCTGGAAATTTCTACGTTTCCAAAAAAAAAGTGTTCTGTTCCAATATGTCATGGAGGAGCACCACATATGGCTATGCTATAATTAGTCAAGGGAAAACATAAAATGATGCTCAAAACTGGTCATAAGTGTCATCTCTATGTATAAATCTCTCTGTGACTATGTCTATCTCTATCTCTTTCTCTAACTTGTTTATTTCCAGAAATTTCCCAACATGCTTAATTGAATGTCTTTTGAAACACTGTAAACATCCATAATATTATAGTGATGCTGAGAACACCTTCTGAAATATTTTAACAAATAGAATTTTGATTGGTACTTCTTAAATTTGTCTTCAGTTTTACAAACTCAAGGAACTAATTTGGCAGGGTAGTTCCAAAGCACACATTCAGGCAAACAAGAAAGAGACAAACTCTCTCTCTCAATCACTATGCTTAAGTCATCTTTCACTTGACAGGAAATCATTAAGTATGTACAGAGAATACCATAATATATCCTCATTATCAGTATATGGACCTGAAATCACAGAAAGGTCCTTGATTGCAAGTTTATATTTAGCTAAAATTAGAAAATTTGTTGCAAACAGTGATTTATGAATTTTTGTCTGAAAATGTTTTGGTTGACTCAAATGTACTTGAAAGAATCCCTAATAATCTAGGAAATGTAGGTGAAAATGGGTTATGCACTTTCCAGGTCTTATGAAACTAATCACATTTTTAAACCAATGTATTTCTATTTCCTTAAATGTCTCTGCCTATCCTAATATCAGTTTATGCACTGACCACAGACTGCAGAAATTATCTTTAGCAAGTAATTGAAAATGAATATCCTAAAAAGCTATAACATCTTTAAACTGAGAAGTTGACATTAACTCTATGATATTTATAATAAGTTTCTCTTAATAGAGAGAGACCCGTTTGGTATTGCCGTTCTCTAGTGTTAGAGGTAGTTTACCCAAACTACATAATCATAGTAGCTAGCAACTGGATATAATGCTAGACTTTGTTGAGTGCTTACTATATGACAGGCATTATTAACAACAGTTTATCATTCGTCCTCACAAGATCCTTGTGAGTTAAGCTAATATCCCTGTTTAAAAGAAATAAATGTCAGATAGTTGTTAATGACTTTTAACAGGCTGCTGAGCTAGTCAGTATTGGAAGCAGTAATGTGAAGATCTAGGAACTGTGATTTCTGCACTTTTCCATTTAGACATAATACTGAGCCTCTTTTATCCACAAAGCATACTTACCTGCAAGCAATGATCTTCATAAAAATATGTTTTCTACATAAGCAACTTTATGTAGACAGATGATACAACTACACAGTTTGCTTTTGACAAAGATGAGATATAAAACCATATTTTCCTTAAATCACTTAATATTATTCAGGACTTAAACTACATTCATTTTAGGAGATAAGTGCATAAATGTATCAAGGTGAATATAAACTAATTATATCTTAATAATCCTGGACCCAACTCTGTCTAGCATTACTCTCTCTCTCTCTCTGGTGGGACCATCATTTCTCCCTGTCTTGATTGGCCTTATTCCTTTACAGCAGCAGTATTTTGGGTGCACAAATATTTCTGAGTAACTAATACCAAAAGTGAATTTTGCCATCTAGGAAAAAAAATGTGCACCTTCACATTTCACCGGCATGTGTGCTCACAAAGGCCCATGTGCAACTGTATCACATTTTGTGGACTCTCCTAAGTTGAATGCCTTAAGGTTTTACTCACCACTGTACTGTCTGTTAAATACACAGCAATGATGGTGATTTTTAAAAGTCAAACTACGTCACTCTTCTACTAGGAGAAGTTCTCCAGTAACTTTTCACTCAGAAAAGAATCCAAAATGAGATTTCTGATTAACCCCAGTGTACCCTGCACACCACATTTCCTTGTAGCTTCCCTTCAATCACTCAGTCCAGTCAAAAAGGCCTTTCCGCTCATACACACCAAGCTCACTTCTGTTTGGGGCCTTTGTCCTTACTTCCCTTAGTTGGGAAACTGTTCTTCTGGCTGCCTATAAAACACACTTCACTCACCCAGATTCCACAATGCCATCTGATCACACAGTTCTCCAACACTCTTTGTCCTCTTACCTTGATTTGTTTTTCACTGTAGCAGTTATAACTATTTTCCAAATTGTGTCTCTCTTAGTGAATGTTTCTTATGTGTAGTTCCATTAGTACATAAATTTTTTGTGTACTGATGTAATACCAGTGATTATACCATGGTTAATATTTAATATTTAGATGAAGGAATGGCCTAGATAAAAGAATATATATATATATATATATATATATATATATATCAGAAAATTTAACTATAGGCAATGTCTTTACAGTCAAATTAACACCTTGTTAGAGATTGTCATTCGTCTTCAGCATTAGTGATTAAGTAAATTTCATTACTGTATAGTTACTGGATTTTTTTTTAAAAATGCATGGTGGTCTTGTTTAGACTGTTGACACATTTTATTCACTAGGTGTGTTGAGTTGGTTTTTCATCACAAATCTAAATGACTTACAAATGGGAAGATGGTAAATGATACTGTGCCTGTTTTATTATGATCAGTATTGTTTTTTGGAAATTTCAAAAAAAACATAGTTACTGTTGGAGCTCATTGGTTTGTCAAAAATTCCACATTGCTTTAGAAGGTAAATCAAGAAACCATTCCCTCTATTCCTTCTTCTATGATGCTTAAGAAATGCATCAAAAACAAGAACATATATTAGTAAGTCAAGGGAGACTTTGTCAAATACAGCATTTCATATATTACCACGCTTCAGTCACTTTAAAACTCATATACAATAGCCCTATTTCATTGGTAGTAAGAATGATTACACAGAGTCATTTTCTTGCTTACCTAAGTTCGACCTGCTTTGGGTTTGGACATTACAATAAATGTGAGTTGGCATAAGCAATTTTAGATGGACAGAGGATCTGGGAAATAAATGACTACAGTTTAGCAGACAAAGTATTCAGGGAACAGAAATATGCATAAAGTGTAGGGCCATGTAATGATGAGGGTGGATAGTCAACTTGATTCGTATTGGGATCCTTGATATGCAAGCTGACTGTGAGTGATATTTAGAAAGTTACCAAAAAGAAAAGATATGAAACAACCATTAGTGCTTGCTTTGGCAGCACATGTACTAAAATTGGAAACAACTGTTAAGGTGCTAGACGTACTTGAAAAGTCTTGGAGTGTATGGGGGAGTACTATGCATGGGGTAAGCATAAGAGTCAAACCAATGTAAGGGGTGAATGAGTGTCTTAGAATTGTTTTCTAACAAGCATATTTCTTGATCATCATGGAGGCGATAGCATAAGAAAGATGAGACTGTGTTAGATTTTAGTAGCCACTTTTCACTTCTAAATAGGTCTTTTATTTTTGAACCAGGCATTTTCAATTCACATGCTCAATGTCTGGATTCTCAGACCTTAAAGGAAGAATGCCGAGCCTTGCTCTTCTTTATTTCCTCAGGACCCAAGTTCCTAGAACTGTGGGCTTTCAATGAATGGTTCTTAATTAAATCAGACTTCTATGTCAATTTTTTATTGCAGTGAGATGGCAGGCTCTGTGGTACAACTCATCATGACACAAAGATGGAGACATCCTCAGAGCCTTTGACTGGTGGCAAAGGAACCTTCTTTGATAAGATGTGGCTTTGCTGGCACGCATGATTTAAGAAGAGTTCTTCTAGTCACCTTTGTCTTGCTCTCCCTCCACAGCAGGGCAAACCCAAAATAAGTAGTTCAGTTACAAGCAACATTGAGCTCCTGTTTGACCTGACACCCTTAAACAATTGTCTAGCTTTATTAAGCACAGCGAATGGAACAATGTGAATCTATCTGATGAAACTTTCTTGGAAGGCAGTTGGAGCCATCATTAGGAAAATAAAGTAAGACGATATCTGTATGCATCATAGTGCACATCTCTCAGCAGCTTTCTCCACAGTAGAAATAATAAATAATACTACTCATTCTCTGTTTAGCTTGGCCAAGTCTTCCCTAAATTCACCAACTTTCACAGGCATGGCAAACAAGGGAAATTTATAGTGTATTATGTATATGCTGGAAACCACTATCCAACATTGCTAACATTTTTTTCTTTCTAAATTTTTTATTAGTACATGTTGGCTCTAAATAATACATAGATTCATCACTGTGAATTGATACTTATACATGTCACATCTTGATCCTTTTCACCTCCTCTATTCCTTCACTCTCATCTCCTCCCTATCCCCAGATCCTCTTCCTGTCTCTATGAAGTCTGCCTTACTGCTTGCATATTTATGCATATTATTTTTTAATGTTTTCAAGAAACCACATGATGGTCAGCATCAGTAATATCCCCTCTCGGTGCTGTTGAGAACTATCAAACCATTTTGAAAAAATTTTAAAATCCTGGTTTTAAAAAACATAGTAAATATACTTTTTGGGAACAAAAAAAGTGGGCATAAAAGGCCTAAAATTTTGAGAGATTAAATAAGGCAAAACCACACCACTTAGAATCGGATCCCTGTAGTCTGACTCTAAATCCTCTTGGCTCTCAAACTCTAATGTACATTTGAACTACTCAGGGAGTCTAGGGTAAAGACTAAGGTTCCAGGGGACCTTACTTTGAGTATTTAGGCTTTCAGATAACACAGACTGTGAGCAGGAATACCTAGTCTGCACCAATGGCCTGGAGGAATGTTTGTTGGTATAAATGCTGGACTCAAAGTTTAACTTGTAATTTGTTTTCCTTTGGCTTAACATGGCTAGTTTCCTTCCATGAATTTTTGGACATTTTGAAAAAATGAGGTCTTTAGAAGCATTAAGCTCACTACATTTATGGTTTACTTCTTTTCATGCCTGCAACTTGGAAAGAAAATCCCATACAGAAGATAAGCGTTAAAGATGATCACAGACAAGGAATCAGCAGAAAGCTGCATCACTGAACCAACTGTTACCATGCTTTAAAAAGGACAAAAAGACAAATGTCCCCCAAAAGTTTTCTTCTGGCAGTTATTCAAATATGCCTACCTCCTCTGCAACACAGGATTCCTTTTTCAGTTCCTATTATGGGATGTCCTCTTTTCAAGTCACACAGTGCTTTCCTTGTAATCTTTTAACTTTTGATTGAAATGTGACCCACCCCTCATGGACATTTCCATCTTATCTAAAACAGATTTTCACATTTATTTTCCCTCTCAACCTAGCTCACAACCTTTATACATGCAGAAACTCACATCTACTCCATTGACCAATTTTATGTACTCCCAGTGACTAGTAAAATACATGGTATAGTGTTGACAAGTATTTGTTAAATATATAAATGAAAGCTGAGTGGAATAAAAATAAGTAAATGTAAGTGCGTTTCTTAGTTAATAAATTGATAGGATCATTGATAGTGTGTTTTCACTCAGAAGGTGGAAATGAAAAGAAAATTTAAGGAAAATTTCCTTTAAGATAATTGGCTATTATAGGAAACAAATATTAGGAAAAAAATAGGAAGCAGAATGGTTGCCGGGTCTTAAATATTTAAACATATCTATAAAAAAGGAAAGAAGACAGTAATCGCATAAGCTAAAAATGCAACAGACTAAAAAAAAAAAAAGACAAAACCAAACTCCAGTATTTTACATGAAATTTTAAGCCAATGATGCAAAGCTACAAGGCAACTCCCCCTTCTTCTAGAGAGAACTCTAATTCACAAATTGAAAAATCACTAGTTGTGATGTAAAGTCCTTTAAAACCCTTAAGCATTTAAGTTAGTAATGTAATGGACCCATACTATTTCAACGTTATAATTCACATACTCCTTTTGCTGCTTTTCTTAAATTTTTTGAAGACTCAAGCATTACCATGCCAGAATCAGGAGAAGATACAACTATTACGTTTGGAAGAGTTTTGAAAACAGGCTCCCCGTGCCCTTGGAGCACTTGTGCTTTCCGCTCCGCACATGTGAGCGATCACCAGCTCAGCAGCTCCCAACACCTGTATCAAAAAAAAAAGCAAAACATCTGAAGATAACAGATCTTTTAAAAATTATATAGCAGTTTTGAATGCTCATTCGTAATTAAATGTATTAAGTTTCCTGCTCTGCATACATAACAGACACCTTGGAAGATGAGAGTGTACCCTAACTTTGCATTGTAGTCCTAAAAACTTAGTAGAGTGGCTATCTACTTATGGTAAATTTTTGTAAAACTCAAAATTAAGGAATAAAAACAAATGATGAATTCAGTAGTCGAGAGACTATGTCAATAGTTATTATAGCTAAATTTTATGGAATAAAGCTCTACAGGATTCCTCTAGATGATTATCTAACAATGCATGTAACACTAATTCATTTAATCTTTATATCATATGCAATGAGTCAATTGAAACATAAAGAGGTTGAATAACTACACATCCGCCTGGCCAAGAAGCAGAGAGGCTAGAAATTCAAGCCAAGGTACTCCAGCTTTGGAACCCAGTGCCTAGCCAAGTATCAAGGAAGTTTTCAGCGCACATGGAGCCCGTACTATAAAAGTAAGCGTGAGCTGTTCTTTATCCCAACAGCCTTAGAAATGTGTGTTGTTATCTCATTCAACAAAAGAAGAAACTGGGATTTACAGCCAGGTTCTAGAGATTTTGGAAGACTTCAAAGAAAGCATATGTGCAAAGTGTTTGGCAAGTAATAGACATACACTAGGTTGCCTTTTATTGAAGTTTTTTCCACGATGAAATCAACACTGAAGCATATAATCTAAATCTACTTTGCCAACATAATGATTTTGTACAAGGAAAATGCTGGGAAAAAATTGAAAAAATATAAGCACGTGTTGTGTACATGTGTATATGTATTTGTGTAATGGATTTATATTAAATTAATTCCCAAGTCATGATTCTTCATTGGACAGTTAGAATCTTAATTATTTGACAAGATTATACAAAAAATGATATCCAAAAAAAGGTCAGCACCTCTTTTTATCTCAGAACTTCCACACAAAAAACATTTCCAACACAATACTAAAAAATGAGATGCAATGAACCATTATTTTGAAAATTACTGTATTAAACTATCCTCTACTTTTCTCTGAATTTTCACCAGTTTCACTAATTACAAAATGGCTTGTGCTTTGACTAGCACACTCATCTCAAACTCATTAACATATTTCTTATAAACTCATATCAAGCTGATTAAAGCAGGACATAAGTTCAACAGTGTGGACTAGAATTGACATCATTTTGTCAATTAATCTTATTGCCTGCAATTTTAAAGGCACCTTAAGTTACATATTCCAAATTCAGAATGTAGTATTTTGGTGAGTCTAAGGAGTACCCAATTATGCACATACACTTTTTAGCAAAATTACATTTTCCCATTGCCTAAACTCCTTTTAGAATAACTAATTGTTTCTGCCAGTCCTCTTGCTTTAGCTTTCCCTTCTGCCATCTCTCTTATAAAAATGTGAAAAAATGCATAAAGCTATCTTTTGGAGCTATTTGATTTCCTCGTTCAGGAAGACATTTTATAAAACTTTTAAATTTCCTTTTGTTTGCTTAACTTTAATAAAACTCAGTATTCCATGTTCTTATGGCAAATACTATTTTTCTGATAGTGAATCGTCAGGTGGGTGTTACTCAAACATGTACGTCACTGCACAAAATTTAACTTAGGCCATGCTTCTTCAAGGACACAGTTTATATTATATCAACAGGATGCGAATTTCTTTAAACAGACACAGACCCAGACAAAAAAAAAAAAAAGAA
This sequence comes from Dasyprocta punctata, assembly GCA_004363535.1. Classification (NCBI taxonomy): domain Eukaryota; kingdom Metazoa; phylum Chordata; class Mammalia; order Rodentia; family Dasyproctidae; genus Dasyprocta; species Dasyprocta punctata. The sequence continues at coordinate 39,069 of RJWM01004219.1, read as the reverse complement.
AAGAAAAGAAATGCCAGAGAACAAGGTCAGAGACATATCTAGGCTTTAAGAGTTTAAGTTAATACAATTGAATGCATAATTGCTAAGCTATTGTCTTCAAAAGAATTCAATCTCAGTGACACGCTATAGAAGCTAAAACTTAGTTGCACATTGAGTCTGCATCTAGACCTTGGGTGGCAGATGTAGGTAAGGTGGGAGGACACTGTACCCTATCTATATAAACCAAGATGCCAAATTCTGATTACTAAGTTTTAAGTCCTTTGCTAGTTCATGCTCCTAGCTATCTAAATGTTGGTAAGAATTAAGATTCTAGACCTCAGTATTTTCATAAAACTATATATCCACAAGGATTCAAGCCTCCAAAACCAGAATAATTTTTTAAATTTTAGTTACTTATTTTTCATCAACAGTGATTACATTACTTCCTGGATTCTAGATACTTAACCAAAGACTCTATTTAATAATTCAATTTAATTTTACTCAGAAATAGGAGATGAGATGATTTTTCTCACTTTCTTGTTGAGAAATTAAGACTTTAACATTTTTTATATTTACCTAGGTCACCAGTGATTTGATGGCAGATCGGGCTGTCTGATGTCAAAATCTATAATCATCCTGTCTCAAATTCAAAATATAATACTGTTTCTGTGGTATAAAGTGAATAAACAAAGTAAAGGCACAATTTGATAGACATTCCTAGATGTGTGGAAAACTCAAACATTCATAAGAATGTCAAATGCTTCAGGCTTAGAACAAAACCTATGGCAGCAACAGTTGTATGTTTACCAAGTAATGTATCCTAGAAGACACTCCATTAACTGGGACTTCACCTTGGCAAACTAGGAATATGATTCCAAATAAGTGAGTTGAAGAGCCCTTAAGTATTCCCCTAGTTCTTGCACAGAGTAGATTATCTTTCAAACTGAACACATATATGAATGTAAGTGGACTCTCATTGGCTGAAATACATGATATGCTTCAGAGTGGAGAGTCTATCTAGGCCTGTTTTTCCCATGGCTCGTATTGTGCTCATCCTGCCCACAGTGGAGCCATCAGGGATACCAATGCTGTGCAAGTCTAGTCTAAAATCTTTGGTACTGCCACAGGAGGAGATTAGCAAATAAAGAAATTATGGAGAGTCCTGCATGTATGCAAACAAAGAAGCAGTCTGGGAAAGAAAAAATAAATAAACTCAGAATTAACTGCTCTTTCTCAGAAATTTCCAAGACCTCCCAGACTTATGATGTACTAGAGTACAGAGGAATCCTAGGAAGAAAAGTCATATGTACAGGGACGGGGACAAGGTTCAGACATGTTAGTGCTGTAAGAAAATATATCTTGTATTAAAATCTCAGCAATGTTTTTGTTAAAATAGAAATTCAAGAACTTTGCATCCACCAGATGATGGTGTAAGTAGATTAAATATACTCTTAGCAGAATTTCTGTACCTTTTCTATATACAGTATCTTACACTGAATGTTCTAGAGAGCAGATTTGTATTTCCTGGCCTATCATACTTCCTAGAATGTGACTCCCTGGAGGACAGGGTCAGTGTCATGATTCTTCTTTACTTGTAGTATCTCTGTACTTCACACATTGACTCTCTTAGTGAATATTTGTACAGTGATGGGCCAAAAAAAAAAAAATTGAGCCACAGTGACATCTAAGTAATATATGTAGGACAACAAGTCAGTATTGGAAGTAACATTCAAAGCAAGCCCATACATCTTGGCCGGGGCTTCTCTCTGAACAACCATTAGTATGCATGTCCCTGAGAGGTGGGGAAATCACTGGGTACTGCTACAGTATCCCAAGGCACCAAGTCTTACCAAATTTGGAGAGATCATGTGTTCTTTTCTACATAGTTTCATTCTGTTGCAAAATTTAGGACATCCTGCATATGTGCTTAATCTCTGGTTCATTTCATGTCATTATGAGTGAATTTGTTTATTGGATTTTACTTTTTCTAAATTACTCCTTTTTTATTAACTGTGCTTTCCAGGCTCTGATCCCTCCCATTCTGCCCCCAATTCATTAATGACAATGTGGCACAACAAATAAGCCCCATCTGCTGGCCCATTTTGGTTGACCTGATGGAATGGCTCATTAGAACTGTTGGTGTTTCCTTAATATTCACAACTGAATCTGATGAAGGCAAATAGTGCTAAACTGTCCTTTTTGCCAGCCTACATCAAGTACGGCTATAATGCACACTGGTTCTGGGCCAATATCTCTGCCATAGTACTTTCCAGTCACATTATAATATTTCTGGATGCAAATGTTATAATTCCCCAAATAGAATATAAGCTTCTTGAGGGAAGGGACCATGGTCTATTTATTATTCCCATAAGCCCCAACATAGTTCTTCACCTACACTATATATTCAACATATATTTATTGCGAAAATGAATAATATATTACTATTTTTCTCATTTATGCTATCACAAAATGTATAAATACCTTGTAATATTATGAATATTTTTGTGTTTCACTAGATTGAACGCAAGGCCTTTGTTCTAAGCTACAACCCCAGCCCTTTTTAACTTTGAGTCAGAGTCTCACTAAATCTCTAAATTGCCCAGTCTAGACTATAACTTGCGGTCTTCCTGCCTCAGCATCCCAAAGTACTGGAATTACTGCCCTGTGCCATCACTCTGACAATAATTTATTCATAAAAGAATCTCTGTGATATTTTTTTCTTTCTATGTGTCACTTAGTGTGTCTTTTTGTGCCCTCAAGTCTCAATCTGGTAAAATAGGCCTTCCTAGTATAAAATTTCACCATAAATGCCCCTTAATCATAGCATATACCAAGCTCTCCATCAAAGATGACTCTGAATATCATGAGAAATAAGTGGGAGAAACTGCCCTAGGGTCAGGAATATTGCCAGGCAACCCAAGGAAGTGCTTCACAAACCAACATCCATCCTTATTAATTAGTTCAAAGTCTACTGTTTAAGAGCTTAGAGAAAACTCACCATGGCATAGATGCTGCATACAGACAGAAGGTAAATCTCTAAACTGAGGATGTATTCTGGTGAGGTGAATAAATATTGGGGAAACACAGACTAAATTCAGAAAAGCTGTGCATTTGAAGACAGAAAGCAAGTAAGGCTGTGGTATCTAGAAGCAGGATGCTGTGAAAACACATAAAAATGTGGAAGTGGTTTTGGAAGTGGGAAATGGGCAGAGGGTGGAATAATTTTGAATAACATGGTAGATTAAAACCTACATTGGCTTGAACAAATTTCTGGTTTGAAATATAGATGTTAAAAGACAGTGAGGGCACAGAAGGAAGTTAGAAGCAGGATAGTAAAAAGCAATTATAATTTTAAGAAATTCCTAAATCATCACCAACAAACTGATGGTAGGATTATACCTGTTGAAATTGTTGCTGATGAGGGAAGACAAGTAAATTAGGATTAGGAAAGGGGTTGTTTTTGTGTAATGTTGGACGGCTTCCCTGAATTATGTCCTACTCTCTAAAGGTATTTAGATGAGGAGATTTCTAAGCAATGAACTTGGATATTTCACTGAGCAGATTTCCAAGCAAAGTGTTGAATGCATAACCTGGCTTCTTCTTGCTGCTTACTGTAAAAAGTGAAGAGAAAGAGACACAGCTGAATAAGTAACTTCAGCAGAAAGGGAGTGGGAGTCGGAAAACTCTCATTCTATCCAGATTTTAAAAGATGATCAATTAGAAGAAAAGGGAAAAACCCAACATTATGGCTACAAACCCTTTGTGTTAGTGCCCTTTATAACCAAAAGGTCATATTATTCATTCAACACAAAGGCTTTTTGAAGACTTAAGTGATGCATAAATCTCCTCTCAGCCACATCAGTGGAAGTCGAGAATAAAGATGGGGTCATTCAGGAAAGCTCTGTGAAGTTCATAGGCACGAAGTTTTGAGGACTACAGCACTCACTATGGTTGGCTGAACAATGTCCCCTCACCAGTGATGTCCATGTTCTAATTCCCAGAGCAATGTTACTTTATTAGGTAAAAGGTATTTGTAACTTGGAACAAATTAAGGATCTCTAAATGGAGAGATAATCTCAGATTATCCACGGTACCAAATATGAGCACGTAAATCCTGAGGGTTGTAGAAGAGCCAGACTCACAATAATTTAGCACAAGTATAATGTATTAGGAACAGTACCTGAATCTAATTTAAATGACTTAGATGATGAGCTTCTAAACTGAGGAGAATTAAAAGAAATTGTGGATTTGAGCTGATGCTGAAATGGGTTGTTCTGGAGATCTGAGATGGAATGAATGTATTTTATACCTGCCCTTCTTTCATTTTGCCCTCTTTCTCAGTCCAAATCAGCTGGAAAAGATCAGAAAACAGATTTTACCTCTAGAAATGTGAGAAGAAACACAACCTTAACAGTACCTTGGTTTTAGCCCTGTAGTTTCTAGTTTCAGACCTCAACTTCCAGAACTATAAAATAATATATTTCATTGTTTAAGCCACATAGTTTTGGTAATTTGCTATAGAAGAAACAGAAAACTAATACAGGTAGAAACTGTCATTATGGGAAAGAACCCAAGAACTTTGTTCTCCAAATTTATGAATGGACAATAGTAATGAGATGTGACAAGATGAGACTAAGGCAATCATCCTAAGGCTGAGGTACATTTTTCATAAGTTATGCTTAATGAAAGGTGGTATGTCAGCAACAGTAAGTAATATGGTTCATTACATGAAGTCTAGTGATTAAGATTCAGTTTTGAAAAAAAAAAGACCTGAGCATTAGAATTAGATAGTACTAGACATGAAATCCCACTTGTTTTGGAAAACTAAAATTAACTTTCCTTTGTGAAGCCTAAATTTGTGCACTGGTAAAATGATTCAAATTCCTTCCTCACAGTATTAATACTTGAATTGAATTTAAAATGATGCAAATTTTACTTATCATATACTTGGCTTGTGGAAAGCACTATTTTTTATACTCATATAACCATACTAACTTTATTTTTTTATTATTTTTTTTACAAATCCAAAACAGTAATATTATAGGTTTACAAAGCAAGATGACAGGAATTTGACGATGGTTATAATATTACATATCGCTACCTTCAAAAGGGTTGTTTAGATTAACAGATATAGACATGCAAAATTAATGTAAACGCGTGAGTATCCTTTTCAATAACCAATACATTTAGAAATATAGTTATTTTAGCCATCCTATTCATACACATATACAAATTTATGTCTAAGGAAAGAATATTGAAAGCACCAACAAAAACTAAAGCTTCATCTACAAAGAAAAACAATTCTTTGAAAGCACTATTTGAATCATGTTCTTTGATTTATTCACTCAACATGTGTTACTGAAAGCATATTTTATATCCAGCACTGATTTATTTGGTGAGAAAAGAAGCAGAGCTCAAAAGAATTAAAATGTTCTGATATATATGCTGTAGAAAGGGTTACGTGTTAGACAAGAAAACTAGGTAAAATCAGTTTGTATATTAGATACAAGTTAGTGTGCAGGAGAAACTGGAGTAAAAAGACTGTTGGCATCATGTTTATTTTCAAATGATGATAATTCAGTACTGAAGGAAAATAGATGAGGCAGCTGAGGATGAGGCACTTTGCTTTAGGTGAGAGAGACTGCAATGTACAGTTACAGGGGCTGAGCATAGCTAACACATACAGTAGCTCATCTGCAGTTAGGAAACAAGAGCAAGGGTATAGAATACAAGCAATGAGTGGGTGTCTGTGGTCTGGGAGTTTGTACAAGTTCTCCTCTCATGGCTTCTACCTAGATAAATAGGTACATAGATCATGAGCTAAGAAGAATTGGAGGGAAACACTCAACATTGGGAGAATGAGATAGAAAAAGAAAGAGCCATTCAAAAGACAGCCTGGACTAGACAAAGAAGACATAATCAGGTCCATTTTGTGATCACGAAGTTAAAGGTTAGTCAGCATGGTTGTTGTTTTTCTCCATCCATTTTTGACTGCACAGATGAACATATGGACTGAACAGATACACAGATTTAACTAGGTTTTAAATTATTATTTTAAAGAGAAAAACAATAAAAACAAAGATACAGAATTTCAAAAACAAGATAATAGGAAATTGACAATGGTTAAATATTGCACATTTTTATCTTCAAACTAGTTGCTCAGATTACAAGACATACACCTGCATAATTGATCAAACAATATAAGCACAAATTGTTCTCTTTAATGAACTAAGAAAAATCAGTAGTAGCCAGACCCAACCCTCTCCCTGTGAGTCAGTGCCATCCACAGACTGTGGGGAGAGAGAATAAGGCCACACCAGGAAGCAAGCCCTGTCTGGGAACCAGCGCTATGCATGGGCCTCTGTCAGACTGGGACAGCCAGACCCCATCCCCTTCCTGTGTGGGGGCTGCCAAACAAGAAGAGCTAACCCCACATACTCCCCAGACCCCTGCCCTGTAAGTGACCAGCTAATCCAGAGAAACACAGGCAGTGATGATAGCTAGCGAGGTAAAATGCAATTGGATGCCTGTAGTGCTTTAGTGTTTCACTAACATTGCCAGTCTAGAGCCAGTGGTCTAATCATAGGTTCAGACAATAGCAGCATGCAGTATGGCATCAGGGGGCATCTCCTTTTGATGCTTGTAGCCATTGTTGATTCCCTATGGTCTTGTTTTGAAGTCCTATATCATTTTCATTGTTTTGTTGGATTGGGTTTTATTCTGTTTGGTTTTGTTTGATTATATAAAATCCGATGGCAGGAGCAGCTATTTCAAAGATAGCAAGACATATTATGGTAGCAATTTTGGATTTACTAGTGGTTTGTTTTGAAGTCCTTTATTGTATTCATTGTTTTGTTTTTATTGTTTCTATTCTATTCTGTTCTGTTTGATTTTGACTATGTTCGAAGGTATCTGTAGCTGTTTTGAAGACAACAAAAAGCATTACGGTAACTACTGTTGATTTTGTAATGTTTTGAAGTCCTGTTTCACTTACACTGGTTTATTTTGATTGGTTTTATTCTGTTTTATTTTCCTTGGTTTTATCCTCTTTAAAATAAAATTAAAAAAAAGAAAGATAAATCAGTAGTATAATTACCTTGGCTATCTTTTATATACATGTATGTTTGTTTTCCTTTTCCCTTCCCTCTTTTATTCTTTCACCCATCCTAGTTGTTCTTTATTTTTGGGCTCCTTCTTTCCCTTTCACAGTATGTATTTTGAGTCTTATTTACTTTTTCAATTTCTTGCACTAGGGAGACAATGTGATGTTTACACGTGTGGGTCTGGCTTATTTCACTTACCAATACGGACTTGAGTTGTATCCATTTACCTATAAATGACTCGAGTTTATCCTTCTTTATAACTGAGTAGTACCCCATTATACAAAAATACCACATCCTTTTAAATCTGCTCCTCAATTGATGGACATTTTACTTGTTTCCAAGACGTAGCTATTACAAATTGTGTTGCTATAAACATAAGTGCACATATATCACATGTATAATGTCCTCAATTGATGGACATTTTACTTGTTTCCAAGACGTAGCTATTACAAATTGTATTGCTATAAACATAAGTGCACATATATCACATGTATAATGTTTTTAATTCATCTTAAAAAATACTCAAAAGGCGCATAGCTGGGTCAAGTGGAACCTCTAAACCTAATTCTTTTAGGAATCTCCACAGATTTCCACAATGGTTGCACCAGTCTACACTCCCACCAACAGTGGAGAAGGGTTACTTTTTACCCACAGCCCCTCCAGCACTTGTTATTGGTTGATTTCTTGATGACAGTCCTTGTTTTGGGATGAGATGGAATCTCAGTGTTGTTTTAATTTGTCTTTCTCAAATAACCAAGGATATTGAACATTTTTTGATATATTTATTTACCATTTGTATTTCTTCATCAGAGAAGTGTATATTCATCTCAAATGCCCATTTTTGGATTGGGTTTTTTAATTTGGTGGGTCTGAGTTTTTTCAATTTTTTTTAAGTTCTAGATATTAGTCCTTTGTATGAGGGACAGTTGGCCAAAATTTTTTCCCACTTGGTGGGTTTTCTTTTGACTCTTGGTGAATTCTTTTGTGGTGCAAAAACTTTTTAATGAGATCCTAGTTGTTGACTCTGTGAAGTGCTTTATGTGCAGTTTAGTTTCTCTTCATGAACTCTCTACCTACTCCTATGTCTTCAAGATTTCTACCTACTTTCTCTTCCAGTAGTTTTAGTATTTCTGTCTTAGTGTTTAGATTTTTTATCCATTTTGACTTTAGTTTAGTGCATGGTGATAAACCTGGGTCTAGTTTGAGTCTTCAACATGTGGAAAGCCAGTTTTCCTAGCACCATTTATTAAAGAGGCTATCGCTCTTCCAGTGAACGTTTTGCCCCTTTGTCAAAGATAAGGTGACTGAGCATGTTTGTAGTTGTGTCTCCATCTTCTAATCAGTTTCATTGTTCCTCAGGTGTGTGTGCTTGTGTGTGTGTGTGTGTGTGTGTGTGTGTTTGGTCAGTGCCATGCTGATTTTATCACAGTAGCTTTGTAGTACAATTTCAGGTCCGGAATTGTGATACCTCCAGCCTTATCTTTGTTGCCCAGAATTTTCTTTGCTATTTTAGGTCTCTTCTGCTTCCAAATGAATTCTAGGAATGCTTTCTCTAGATCTGTGATGTATGCTAAATATACTTTTATTGGGATTGCATTAAATCTGTAAAAAGTTTTGATACTATGGTCGTTTTCACAATGTTGTTCATTTTTTTGGATGCTATTGTGAAGGATGTGATTTCCCTAATTTCTCTCTTAGTGAGCTTGCTGTTTGTGTACAGGAATACTATTGATTTTTGAGTGCTGACTTTGTATTCATATATGCTATTGAATTTGCTTAATAATTTCAAAAGTCTTTTGGTGGAGTTTTTGGAGTCTTCTATGTAGAGTATCATTTACCTAGATTTTTGCACTAGCCAAAATGATTTAAAAAGACAGATTGATAGGAAGTTTGAGGTATGATATCCTTGCATTTGAAATGCTTTTACTGGCAATGATAAAGTCAAAATATTGACACTAGCTATGAGTGGATGAACTGGGACAGATGGAGTAGAGGGGAAAGAACTGAAAATCAGGGCACAGAAAGGATCATTCACATTGATATTTAAGGAAGATGGAGTTTTGAAGTCTGATTTAGAAAGGGCTTATCAATAAAGGCATAGTTTTTACTTTATGTTTTTGTTTTTAAGTCATTCAATATTCTATAGCAAGCTGACCAGTTTGAATTTGTATATTTCATTTGCAGTTATTATAGCCCCAAACCAAAACAAATTTACATGCATTCACCTTATATTGTGACTAGGGTAAATATCAATAATAGAGCTATCAACTTTGAATTCAAAAGCACTTTCTAAATATTTGAATTCCAGAACTTTGTACAATGCCAGAGTCTTCTGAGCAAGTATTTACTTAATAAATATGTACCACCTTGAAATAGATGCACAGGGCACTTGAAGACATAACTTTAGCTGATGTTGTCTAATGCTAGCCAAGTTTCAGTTCATTGAGTCTAGAATACTAATTTGATGTTTCTTATGTGAATCAACTTTCCCATGCTACTAACATTTCAAGCAGATGGAAAAGATAATAATATATTATTCAGATAGTGTAGACATTTGTCTGTATTACAATTTAAAATATCATGAAAATTAGCCATGTTATATTTCAACAAGCATAGATCACTGATACATAATTGGAGAAACTTTTCTTCACTTTGAATAAATTTGATGGCTATTCTTTCTTAAAGTACCTGAATGAACCTATCTTAAAACATGCAATATTCTTTTTACATCTTATAAAAATGAAAACACCCCAAATTGTGGTAAGACAAAAAATTACTGGGGAATAAAGAAGACAGTCTCATACATCATATCATGCTGTATTTTCTGAATAACATTTACCCAACAACCTACACACAAAAATATTGAATAAAGTATCAAAGATTGAAGAAAAATTTTCCTGCAAAAATACTACAGCTTTACTTTATCTGCCAAATAAATTAAAGATAGGTCTGCTTTTGTGATCTCACTGAGATCACATAGATAAATTTATAGCATGTCTGCTTAGATCAGTGACTCTCCCAGGTTGAACATGGGCACTTTATTTTAGTATGAACAAAATATTATTTATTCTTTGTCATTCTTTCCTACATAATGGAAAGTTAAGGAAAATTATATACAGCATGATTAGGAAAATGCAGTGGAAATGTCCACGTTTTAACCAAGGTGGATTCAACAATATTAGAAATGTGCTATTTCTTAAACCAGGTGGTAGGAAGACATTAAATGTTATGCTTAAAAACAAATGCATTTTTACACATGTTTTTAAACATATGAAGTTTTATAATTAAAAATTATGAAAAACAAAGACAAACCAACTATAAGTGTATTATTATAAATCAAAGAGCAAAAATAGAAATCCAAATATCACATATGGAAGAATCTCCTGTCGTGTCTGTTTCAGTGTTTCAGGAGAATATCAGCACATGGTACTTCAACCTGCTTTAAATTAACTGAAATCAAAAGTACACCTGTGGCTTCAAGATATGGTCATGGGCCCACCCTGAGTCCCACAGGTACCACCATGTCCTGGTCCACAGTACAAGAAATGCTTTGTCTATTGTCTCTCCATCCTTTCCACTCTGGCTTCAAAGTAGGTGCTAGAGACTTTGCATGACTCTCAGTCATTTATTAAGTAATTTTTGAGCACATGTGGATAAGGAACCGTAAGTTTTAAGATCCATTTTGTCCTTTGTGAATAATCCACTTTGGATTTTACAAATGTATAAACTCATTTGGTAGACACCTGGTTCCTACTGAGAAAGGGAGAATTAGAATACTCACTAACCACAGAACTAGTGAAAAGAAAGTGAGCACAAAATCAACTCTCAATGAAGTCATTTCTTCTGAATTGAGCAAACACCTAATTTGTATTTTCAAAAACATTTTATCATAATTTTTAGTTCTGTTAGTACATGTTTGCAGTGCATAATCATTATTTTCATCATGGAGAATTAGTATATTTACATAACACAGTTTAATTCTTTTTACAACCAGCTGTAGTCAGGGATTGCAAGAACAATTACATACAGGACACATAGTTTATAGTATTATTTCATGGTGGTCACTCAAAGAATTAAATACAAAGAAAATGCAGGAAATCTACAAAACACTAAAGACCCAGAAAATCCAGCTGAGGGCCTAGATTCCATGGCAATAACCTGCATGAGTTCAGCTGAAAACCTAGAGCCATGATAATGTCTCATGCAAGTCTATCCCATGTAACTGCACTGGGAAGACCCAAAGGTCAGCAGTGGAAGCTAGAAAGTCTATGCCAGTAGAGTGAAGGATCTGTGCTAGCAGGCTGAGGGATCTGCACTGGAGCCAAGAAGCAATGTTCAAAATAAGGACCAGGGCTCCCTAGAAAAGTACTACAGCCATCCTCAGCAACAAGTAGGTCCCAAGCTCCTCCACCAAGTTCATATCAGGAAGCCAGTGTGACAAACTTCTGGAGATTAAACAGCACACATCTTCCCCTCTGGAGCCAGGAAGTGATGCTCAAAGTAAGGACCAAAGCTCCCTCAAAGTGAACCACAGCAATTCTCAGCAACAATGTTCCAAGCTCCTTCCATGATAATAGCTAAGTTTACATCAGGGGAGCCCATATGATAAGCTCCTCCAGAAGAACCAACAGCTCCAAACAACACTTAGGAGAACCCACAATGCTAACTCTTCCTCCCCAGGTCTCCTTTCTATGCTGGCAGCTTTTCTCAGGTGGGCCATCTACACTTAGCACCATGCTGATTCAGTTTAGTTGGTATTTAAGTTGACCACGAATCACCAATCCATAACACAACTTTTTCCCCTTTCCCTTGTCTCCCGCTCCCTCCATCTCTTAGTCCCTTTCCAATTTTAAAAAGATCTCTCTATTTCCTATTATCTTTTATTTTGCTCTTTAATGTATTTATACTTTGGGTTCCAAAGAGAAATCTGCATACCCTCCTTGGCCAATATAAACAATAACTCTTTTCAAAGAATAGAAAACTTCTGTCTTATAAATCTCCCAGAAAGTTTCTGTGCCAGATCTATGCTGATTCTTCTGAGTTGATGGCCCCTTTGCAAACCACAGAGGCAGACACCAGCTTCCCGTTGACGTAAATAGAAGCCTATAGTGCTCATAAGCTCCCAATACAAACACCCCAGATGACAACTGTTGTGTGCATTCATTCTCCAAGGGACACACTGGTCCATGAAGTGGGTGTGCAAGGCTTGAGTCCTCTATCACTTCCATCTCCCATGTGGACCCTTTTAGCAGACTTTTCTGAAGAACGATGCTGGTTTGATAGGCATTTAAGTAGGTCCTCACATATTCACTCTTGCAGACCATGTAACCTAAGAAAATAAGCAATTCCAGTACCTCTAAATAAGGAGAAATTATTTTCTCTTCCTCTCATCTTCATGGCATTCCATGACTGTGAAGATCAGTCTGTTACCCTTTCACCTACAGAAGTGATTTTTGCATTTCTGTCTTTCAAATAATCACTCAACACATAAAGCTTTCATGATGTTTCACATTTACTGGTCAAATGCCTTTAATTTCTACTTCTGACTAATCAGAGCAGAAAATTCTGTTGTTTCTATTATTCGTCAGCAAATGAGCTTCTGCACTCTAAAATCCACTTCTTTGCTGAATACATAGGTATTAGAAACTGATAGATTGGGAGCAGGAGTGAGTAAGACTTTTCTGAAGCACTTGCAGGGAGGAAGACATAAAGAGATTAGGAAAATTTGTCCTTCTTGTTACAACCATCGCTCCTTCCATTCAGTTACTGCTTCAACAAAGCCGTGTCCTGGTTGATGGTGACAGCCCTCATCTGCGACTCGGAGAAGGCACACGGCATATCTTCCCTCAGTGGTCCCATGGGCACAACACCAGATTGCCATGCATATTGATTTTTCTCTCATCCCATCAAGACATCGCAGCCACCCCCACAGCACGTAGGTGGAGGCGAAACCTCACTCCTGAACAGGACAAATGTATGCGCCAAGCGCTGCTCTTGGACCAATTCCTGTGCTGCTCAGGGCCTTTTTCCCATTTGCTCATTCTGGGGCTGAGAAAAATGAAAGCAAAGGCCTCAGAGGACCTTAGATGGAGCTGAAGAAAAAACTTCCTAAACCACCTAGGTTAAAACCGCTTTAATAATCTCTCTGTTTCTATTTGGATTCTTCCACTCAAAACTATGGTTGTGGAAGACAAAAGCTGAGGGGGAAAAAAAAAACTGAATTTGGCCTTGAAGTTTAAAGGAGATGAATGCATCTGAATTTAAATGGTAAATCACAGTGATCATTTTTATGAAGTCATTAAATTATTCCGAACTGTTTGCGTAATTAGTTATGCTAACTAACACACTGGGCCTGGGATTGGGGATTTATGCTTGGCACATATATGCTCCGGTGTTCCTTCTCACAACTAGCTATGTATTATGATCTGTCTATCTATATTTGAAGACCAAAATCAGAAACACGGACAGGGGACTATGACTGCAAACAATAACTGCTAGACAATGTGTCAGCATTTTTAGGGTTATACACTCAAAATGATGATGAGATTTCAGACCAAAGAGCAAATATTCAGAAATTAAGTGTGGCTAGTTATACTCTGATTAGAGAGGACCTCAGGAGACTGCTAGTTTCTTTTCTTCCCTCCTCTCCCAAGCATATCATCAAGAAAATTGTGGATTTAATCAAATCCTCTGCTCATGTTGGGCGTTAATCTGTTGATGAATAAATGATTTCAAACAAGAGTGAAGTACATGACTATTTGTTGAGGTTTGAAGGACGCCTTATTGCATTCACCCCACCACCATTTCAGATGCACACCAAAATATGTGTCTCTACACATGATGGCACACACAAGCAGTCTCACAAAGTTGCTCTACTGTGGCATTCCAATAGTAATAGATGCTACTTTTAACTCCAAGATACCTTCCAAACACTCTCCAAGAAGAAATGCAAATTTACATTGACTGACATTATTTCATGAGAATTATTTTTATAGAAAGAAGGTGTGAGGTTTATTATGGGCTGGAAACAAAATGCAGCAAAAAAAAAGGGTAAAATAGGCCAATTTCCCCATTCTGTGGTACCTATTGAGCTCAAAGGAGCTATGATTGAGCCACATAGCTCAGTTCATGTCATTTTCATAAACTATTGACTTGTGAGGATTATGAGACATCTTTGATATCTAAGTATTCATTTTTCGTGAACTTCACATACTTTAAATTAATTTTGTCCAAAGTAAACATATGAACATATCTTAATTTTACTTCAACTTTTTTAAAGCAATCCAATTTAAGGTTTGTGTGCATATATATTCTTAAATACCTACATTTTCATAAAATGCCTTCTGGGGTTAGTTCTGGAAATTGTGCTTATACATTGTGGTATTACATCTCATTGTTGAAGATTTTCTTCAACAGTTATTTGGAAGAAAGGTTAACATTTTTGTTGTTGTTAACTATTTCCTATTCCCCTCCGCACCCCACTCCACCTTTTTTTTTTCTTCTGGATTTACTCAGGGAAGAATAATGCAAAAGAAGAAAACATCTTCTATATAGATATTACCAAATGATATCCTTTTAGGAAAACTGCTAAATATAAGGTATTTTAGGTAATTTTACTAACTGGTTTAGAGTTACCTTTTCTATTTTCCACTTTTGTTGTTCTTTTGGTTTTTGTTTGATTAGAAGTTTTGTTTTGCTTTGTTTTGTTGAATACTATTTGGGAGGAAGGGGTTCAACTTACCCACAAATGCTTAAAAAGAATAATCCAGAGATTACTTCCAGAGTTAGCTAAGACCTTACAGGCTTACCTACAAAAGAACCCTGGGCATTTTCATAGTAAAACATTTCACATAGGCTCACAAGATAAAAAATAAACACTGAATATCCTAACACCATGAATTGACCTTAAGGATTTGGGTTTTTCCTTTGCCAAAGTAGGCTATGTTCTTTTTTATTGAAAAACTTTGTTGTAAAATCATTGTTAAGAAAGGGCTCATTAACCTGGTGGGAATGGGAAAGCTAAGGTGAAAATGCTTCTTGCTAGGTTTTTATTCATTGTTTGTTTCAAAATTCATGGAGGCTATAAATTGTAGTACTGACTATAAATAGCCCTATAGAGTGCCAAGTATAGAAATGAATTTCTCTACATGGGAGCTAGATGACATTTGATTTCCTTAAATATACAATGATCTCACATCTTTTTCCAATACACCACTAACCTGTTAATCTTTTGTCACTGAGTCTCAAGACAATTGCCAATAAAATACCTAAAAATGCATTTATTGAATATTTATATTTAAGCATAATGAATATTATCATCGAAAAATAAATAAGTTAATTTGTTTTTACTACATATTAAGCATGTAAGATTTATTTCATCATTAATTTTCAAAGTACTACAGATCTTGATTTTATTAATTTCTCCATTTTACTGAGAAACCTGAAGGGCAGCATCAACTCATCTGAATTCAGAGCTAGTAAGTGTAGACTAGGGTGAGACCCTTGCAGTCTGACAAACACAGAGCCAAAAGGTTCACATTATTATAGTACTAAAGAGTAAATTGGATTTTGTTGAATTATGATTTCTATGAGTGTTTCTAAAATTTTGCCAGAATAAAAACGTTCCTACTCAGAAGCCTAAAATGCAGTAAGCCATTGTGAAATTGTCTTCATGAGTTGATTTTTTATCTTTACAATAATCTATTTTTTTGTATAAAATTCTCAACAGGGAAGGATGAGCATGTTTTATAGAAGAGACAATTAGAATTCATTAGAATGCACAATAATTTTGAAAGAACAAATTGTACCATCATGGCACAACATGTGCAAACCCCGTACAGGATTAGCTCATATCCCTCCTTACCCGATCCATTAACTTGATGTTAATGTAGCACTCTGTTTAACTCACACTGCTCTCTGTTTCACTTTTCTTTGAAATACCAACTTCAGATTTTGTTTCCTCATTAGCATGTGAACTCTGTTTAGGTGATCAGAAAATATGCAGAGATAATGATGCTTTCAAAGCTAGTCTCTGTTATTTACTTTTGACATAATGTTCTTCATCTTATACCAGTCAGAAAAGTGGATAAGTCAGAATCAATGTCTATTGAAATTGATTTTCAGGATAGTGGTATAGAATTGGATGTAGCTTCTACTTTATAAACTTTGTATTTAACTGACAAGAATTACTTAGTAGTCATCCTGTGTTTTATAAACATGATCATCGCCGATATTAAAAGAATTATGCTGACGATTCAGTACAATGGCATCAAATATGCAGTATATCTATAGGCTATTGTGAAAGTAGACATACAAGTTCATTATTCATGATGATGTAGAGGTGCTCTCTTCTTACCTATGTGGCTAACCGATGAAGTATAATTACATTCATTTCCATTCTATGTCATGCTTTTGGCCTCTGCAGTTTGGCACTGAACTTCCAAGTAATTTTAACCCAAAGACACCATGAGTAAAATTACAATAATATGTTTAATTTAGAGAGACCAGTCAGGCTTAGAAAATAGAGTGAATGTGAAATGTAGTTCTTAGGTGCTATCATGCCTATGACTTCTTCAGTGACCTTAGGAAAAATATTTACCTGTTAGTCTATTAAGTGCATGAACTAATTTACATTAACTACCTAATGATGATAAAAATGGGTTGTCCCAACTTGCACACAAATGTTCATAACAGTAATACTGACAACTGGCAACAAGTGAAAGCAACCTACTGTCTATCAACACATGAGTGCATGAAACAATATGTGGTACAGACATACAATGGGAGTTCATTCCAAAATAAAAAGGAATGAATTTCTGACACATTGTGCAGTGTAGTTATATCTTGAAAACACAATGCCAACTAAAATAAACCAAAGAGAACTATACACACAAAAAAAACCCCAAAATATCATACAATTCCATTTATGTGAAATACCTACATTAAGTAAATTCATACAGATAAAAAGTAAATTTGAGATTATCAGAGGCAGAAGGTGATAGGGAAGTAATGATTAATAAGTACAGATTTCTTTGGGGATGATTAAGAGGTAAGGGCAATAGTCATGTAACAATGTGGGTGTAAATAATGCCCCTGAATTGTAGACTTAAAAATAATTCAAATGGTCATTGTATGTATTTTGCCACAGTCTTAAAAAATTAATAATATACCAAAAAGCCCTAGGATGGTACACTTGAAATTGATACATCTATATCTTAATAAAACTGTTTTTAAAAAACCAAACTGATAGTTTTTTCTGAAAATTAGTTGAATGTCAATAATTAAAAGTGTGAGGGCCCTGAAAGGACATAGGATCCTCATAAACAGTCTGAGTCACTCCTTGCAGCTCATACATACTACACACAAAGGAGGTTTATTTTAGTTGACAGTTTAGTTCACAGTCAGTTGGCTCCAACCAGAAATGGCGTGGCAGAGAGGCACAGCAGAGGAAAGCTGGTTATGTCATGGAGACCAGGGAGAGGAAAGCGAAAACCATGAGAGGGAGGCTTATTTTTCCATGTCACAGCCAGCAGTGACCTGCCTCTATCCACCACACCCACAATTAGATGTACGTTCAGCTACATGCCTAATGGTGCCTCATGATCCAAACATCTTCCAAATACTGGAGATCTGGGGGACATTCTAGATCTAAAACACAGCAGAGACATTCATGTGAAATACAAGTGATGCTGTCATACTCCAAGAAATTGCCTGGTCTTGTCTCTGACTCTTTTCCTTTTAGGAATGTTTTACATTCGTATGGCATTTTTACCTCTACTGTATAGATGGATCCATTCTGAGAAATCAGACACGACCCAAGGACCTAAAACCAACTATTTTGCTAAGCTTGTGGTTTTCACTTCTGTTATGTTATTAAGAACTGAGAAATTTATTTGACATTGAACCTTTGTATATCTAAGTATGTGACTGTGTTAGGCAGATGTGACTACATTATTTAAATTCGCCTGTCTTTCCCTTCAGCTAATAGAACACTGTGAATCACAGACACAGTTGACCTTTGACAAAATTATTAAATTATTTTCAAAACAATCTCCCCAACTCACGTGTCCCTAAATATTTTATAATTGCATGGCCTTTTATTTTGAGAGAGAAAAAAAGGAACAGATGTGAGGGGGGAGAACAATGAAAAACTCTTAAATCTAATCTCATTTTAAAGTTTGGACTAAAATTTGATTCCGCATGACAGATTACTCAGTCATCTATTGCAGTTTCTAAGCAAACTATAATTCCTAATAGTCTTTGTTGTTATATTGTTTTTATACTGTTTAATTAAGATAATATTCTCATTGAATTATAGAATTTTAGGTATAATTGTCAGTCTCCCCTGGTAGGCTGTGAATTTCACAATTTACCTTCTTTCTTTGACCCAGATTACCTCTCCTATTGTAGATGTACACATATATAGAAAAGTTTGCTAAATGAGCCAGTGAGTAAAAAAAAAAAAAAAAAAAAAAATGAGTCAGTAAATGAATAGCAGAGAAAAACTCCAGGAAAGAAAATATATCTTTTACTCATTAAAAAAAGGGTCTTTCAATGGAAAAGTCTTTCAATACCAAGTGTGTGGAATATAAACAATACATGGGCAGGCAGAAATCACATGGAGAGAGGTGGGTATGTCTCCCTTCCCCATACCCTTTGCAGTTTCCAGATTGTTCTTTCTCTACTAGTTGTGAACTCATGCTCCAAAAGTTTCCATCTTATTAGAGAAGAGCAAGGCATTGTTTTTTAAAATAAGAATAATTTCCTGCCAGGGACATGACAAATATATCAAAGGCCTAGCTAACAACATTTTTTCTAGTTCCAAAGTAGTCTGTTTTTCTTGCTCACGTGAACCATTACCCAGCTGCGTGCCATTAAATATACATGAGAAATGGTGGAATGAGGAACTTACCATGGAATACCTGTTAATGATAGGAGCCTGTGAATCTTTTTTATGAAATAATGCATATTAAATTACATGTGCTCCAGGTTTTTGACCCACTCAATTCTAATAGAAAATCTATGCAAGTTATTTAATCTTACAGTTTATATATTCGCTAAAGCCAAGAGCTGAAATGCACCCACAGGCTGCAAGGCATATGAATGAACATAGCTGCAATGTATTTATAGAATGATAAATTATCCACATTAAATTTAGAAAGCAGAAGGGAAGTCTCTAAGGGATCTACAGATTTTCAATTTTATATGAGCATTTCTGTTTGATTCTGACGTCTGGCTGTTCCATTTATGGTAACTATTTTTACATCATGGCATTTCCTCTGCTTTATTTTTATTCTAAAGTCTTGAATAGGGCTACTGAGCACTACTAAAAGGCATGAATTAAACAGCTCCTAAATGTATAAAATTTGATAGTGAGAATATTGATATTGTCATATAATAATTGTGCAGATTTAACTTTTGAATGTTTGCACATTTTTTTACTCATTCAGCCGCAATTTATTTATTAAGAATCCGTTGAGAACTTCCTATAAACTGGACACTCCACTGGGTATTAAGGTTATACAGACAATGGACATAGTTTTATCCTAAAAGGGCTCACAATTTAGTATTAGTAAACAAACATGCACATTTGCAAAGAAATATTTGATAATAAATATCAAAGTTGTGGGAACAGTCATAGGGAACGTAAAATCACTCAGCTCATTGAGCATAGCCATCATGTGGATGATAGATCACTTCTAGGAGGAAGTGACAGGAATTAGGGGCAGAGAAAAAATAGACATTCTAGATAGAGACATCTTGTAAGAAGCACAGAGACGTATGCAAAAAGTTCATCCCAAGTGGTGGAATGTTTGAATCTCTTTGGCACATAAGAGGTTCATAAATTTGAAGGATGAATCGATCCACTGGCGCCTCTATCCTTGGGTACAGTCAGCGTGCACTTTCAGATTTGCCCTGAGAGTTTTACTCATGATTCATTCTTGTGATTTGAACTTGAGCTAGTATAATTTTATGGCACATTTAATGAGTCACTTTAGTATAATTATTCATTTGAGGGGGGGTGTATCCTAGTGATCAGAGTCCAGCAATGTAGATCGATAAAAAACATTTTTAACTAACAGACCTGTGTGACTTTGCAATTTAAGACAAGTGTGCTCAGTTCATTTAGAATAGCCATCATGTGTATTATACCTAATTGTTCATAATACCTAATTGTTTTAAATTAAGGAAACAAAATTTCATATGTGTTTTTGACAGGGGGCAGGTGCACATTCAAACTGAGAGATGGAAGATGTTTTAATGTATTAACTACTTAAGTTTAATTAACTAACTTGTGTATTAACTACTAAGGCTTTGTGTATTCAATCGGATGTCACTATCCTCACCTAGTAAGCAAGATATTCTCTATCACCCTAAGCTGTATGTTAGTCTCCTACCAACACTGTGACAAATGAACAAATTACCACAAATTTGATAACTTAATATAATGCAAAATTATTAACATACAATTCTGGAGATCAAAGGTCTGAGATCAGTCTCATTATGCTAAAGTTAAAGTATGGACAGGGTATCATCCCTACTGGAGACTCCAGCGGAGCATCCGTGCCTTTGTTTTTCAGCTTAGAGAGGCTGCTCCATTCCATCACACATACTTCATGTCGCAATTGTGTGGCTTACAGAATAGTGGAAAGAGCTTTTATTTATCAGTGTCAGAGTGTTCAGTTTCCACAATCAGCAGTGATTTGTTCTGTAGCATAGGTATTCGTATATTTTCTCACTTTATGCTTATTTGCTATTTTGGTGACACTACTCATTGTCTTTGCCTTTTCCTTCATTCTCTTCATCATCCTTTCTCCAAGGTAGCTCTTGACCTGCAAAACTCATGCCCTAACTATTCTCCAGCCTGTGGTCCTATGAACTTTCAATAACTTTCCTTTCAGTGCTTCTATCAACCCTTAAACTGTCTCCAATGTCTCCCTTCTACTGTCTGCAGTTAATATCATTGGAGCTCAGTCTAACCCCCAAGCTCTCCTTGCTGTCTTCTCTTGTCTTAACAGTCTCCACCTCTCAACTCCAGTGTGCACTCTGTAGCTGCCTCTCCTGTTTTGGAATTTTTTCCTGCTTATATGCAGTTGTAGTTGTGCCACTGTCCCCTAGTCAAGCTAGAGGCATCTGTTATAGATGAGTTTTTTTCCAAGCTCCTTGAGAATCTGTAGTGATTACAGAATGTGTGAAGAAATCTGGACTTAGAAAAATATCCTATGTTATGAGAAATGTGAGCCTGGATTTTGTTGTAAAATAATAAATAGGGTCCGGGGATGCAACTCAACTGCACAAGAGCCTGCCTGGCAAGCACAAGGTTGTGCATTCCATCCCAGGTGCCAAAAAAAATTAATAGTAATAATAATAATTAGCTTCTCTTATGAAAACATGGCTATAAAAGTATTATTAAGCATTGTGTATTGCATTAAATAAACTCATGCTTTTATTATTAAATTAAAAAGTACTTCTCTCAAAACTGATCTCAGTCTAAATCTCAGTCATAGCAACACCATGCTCCCACCCTCATTTTTGTTTCTAAACCCACGCACCAACAGAATTTCTCAACAATATGAGAAGGCTGATGAATGTTGTGGAAGAGGCTTGTAAAGCCCCCAAACATTCCTTCTTCACTTCTTTATGAAAACAGTCCTAACAGTTACCTAATAATATGACTGCCCAAGGAAAGACTTTATTTCCAGTTTTCCTTACAATAAAATATGGCTATGGTACCTGTACTCAATAATAAATAAACAAAAGAACTCCTTTATTTGCCCTTCTTCATTTCTGCTGAATGAAATATCAATATAATAGCTACAGATTAAGCAGTTAGTTTAGATCAGGAGGTGAAGGTTCCAAATGTTCAAGATGAGAAAGCAAAATGATAGAAAGAGCAGAGTTCCCTACTAATTGCAGAGCTGCCTTCTCATTCGGAGGTGTTGAAACTCAGATAGCATTTAAGTGATAGATAACTAAGCATCTGTGATTTTAAAACCACTCCTATTTTAGATTTTACTGTATGTTGTTCTCAGCCAGATTTAATTCTAAAAGCAGGCAAGGAATTGGTGAGCAATTGCAGATATGAAAAATATGCTTCTGCATCTTTCAATAGCTGCTAAATATAGTACTAAGATCACCTTTGGTGCATATAAATATAGTTCCATTATGAATCAGCTATTGTTGAACTGTCTATATTTCTGATATATGTGTGTGTTTGCATAAATTTCCTTTCTCCTTATTTATGCAAGTGACCTTACAGTACTTGACCTATTATCTCTGAGTTGTAATTACCATAATTTTTCCAACTCTTTTTATAAAAGCTAATGCATACGTTTTGTAAGTGTAGATACATTTTAGCTTATGCTTTTTTGAAAATAAAATCCTTTTTCCTCTATTATATTTATAATTAGTTATTTTTACATTGCTATTAATTTTTATAGATTAATTCTGCATCTTGAAACTTTATGGAAAGCAAATTAATTCTAAAAGTCTTTCAACTTCCATGCTTAAAATGACCATCCAGAATACTAAGCTAGGTAGAGGAGGAGAAAAATTCAAAATATAGGTGAATTTAAAAAGTAAATCCAGAATCAGTAAAAAGAAAATGAAAAACAGAACAAATACACTATAATGTACTATCAATGAGTTTCTTTATTTTTATAAATGAGAATAAGAGCAAAAAGAACCAATTTTGCCTGTTAGGGTAATTATTAATTTTGACCTATCAGAGATTTCAATTAAATGATACATTTAGTTTTTGCAATTCATACAGATCAATACAGTAACTCATTTACAGGAATTTAGATTTATTCTTGCTGGCTCGCAGACACTCCAGAATGGCCTTCGAGCAGTCGTGAATACTACCTCTCCAGAAGTTAGTTCAGTCAAATTCTTCACTCATATTAGATGACATAACTCATCTCAAATTATTCACGCAGGAGCTTTGAAACAGCATAAATTATTTCAAATGGCTCCTATCACATTCTATGAGATCCTTTACATTAAATGGATGGCTTCTGTGTCTGTCTGTTATTGACAGATGGGAGTGGAGTGAATATATTAGTTATAAAGAAGAATAGGCTGCTCATGTTAAAAAAAAGAAATAGGAAAAAATAGATCATGAATAAATATGCTTATTCAAGAACAAATCTGAAAAAGTACTGTAGGACAGATTTCATGAAAATCTTTTATCTTATTTACAGTTCAAAGTCAGAAATTCAGAGTGAATGATTCAAGTATATTTCATCCTTCAATTCATTCAAAGTTCATTATATTGTCTCAAAATAGTACTGATTTTTTTGTATTTAATGATTGAAGAAATCTTTAAAGGAAAGGATAACCTTTGGCCTGTGTCTCAGACCAATAATAAAATGACATACTTTGGTGTCTTACTCCATTAAGAAAAACTGATGTGGTAATTATAGAAAACGTGTGATGGGAAAATAGTTATCACTGATTATCTTAAGCAGTTTGACCCAAAATTACCATCAGTTGTACTGTTGAGTGGCAGGGGAACCACCCTGATTCTCATTTCAATATTTGGACTATGTATGATGATATCATTTGCTGATGTTTTATTCAAATCAATAATTTATTATAATAAAATCTATAGCCTGATTCATATCTAGACAAAGAATGAAAAATTATCCGTGAATTTCTGATGCGAACTGGAAGAACGCAATGACAGACAAACATACGATAAGAGAGTCAATTTGCCTAGTAATTGGAGTGTGACCATTTATACCCATCCAATTGAAAAGGCCTTTTAAACATCTGACAATAGTATGTTGGTGACAGGAGATGTCATACATTTCTGGAGATAATATACACTCAGTGTAACAACTTTGATAAGCAGATAAGTTATAGCTAGTAAATTGAATTTATGCATTCTTTAACCTAGGGATTTCAACCTTAATTTCATACTTTTTGCACATGTGTTTTAAAGGAATTGTCAAGAAATACTTATTGCATCATTGTCTTAATAGTAAAGAAAAGTATAGATGACCTAAATATTTAACAATAGGATGATGGAAAAATAGTGATGTAATCATACAACAAAGCATTACACTTGAAGTTGAAAGAACATGCTAGATTCACATACATTTACATGAATAAATGCAACATAAAAATCATTATAAAAATTATACACAACATGGCACTATTCATATGAATTTTAAAACTCTAGACAATAATACCAAGAAGGAAAGAAAGAAAATATTTTGAAAATGATTACTATCAAGATTAATAAGTCTTGGCTAAACTGACTGAAAGAGAGAGAGAAGACTGAATCAATACAATCAGAAGTGAAAAGGAGCATTTACAATGGATCCAACTGAAACCCAGAGGAGTATCAGGGACTACTTTGTAAATCTGTGTTCTAATAAAGTGAAAACTCTAGAAGAAGTAAATAAATATCTAGAAACGTAAGACCCACCAAAACTGAACTATGAGGCTACAGAAAACCTAAATAAGTCAGTAACAAGCAATGAGATTGAAAGAGTAATAGAAGTCTCCCAAGAAGTGAAAGTTCAGGATCAGAGAGATTCACTGCTAAATTTTACCAAATCTTTGAAGAATAATTAACACTAATATTCCTTAAACTGTTTCATGAAACAGAAAACCAAGGAATGCTTCCATACTCATTCAATGAGGCCAACATGTACCTGACACCATAATAGGACATGGTTAAGGGCACAACAAAGAAAACTATAGACCAATATCTTTGATGAACGTATATACAAAAATCTTACATACTTGCAAACTGAATTTAATAACGCATTAAAAAGGGCATACACCATGATCAAGTTGGTTTCATCCCAGGAATGGATGCAAGATTTGGGCATACAGGTATTCCCATCACTACGAACACTCTATTTCCACAGTTTTGTAGAAATAAAGTGGAGTCTAGAGTTAATAGACCTATTTTAAGAATGTGTTACTATGATTAATGAATTATGTGATTTTTGTAAAATGTCCAATAACCTCACACTCTGCTCCCTCTTCCTCATTTTCAAAAACGTAGTATTTTTAGATACTGACAAGAATCACATAAAATATGATATGAAGATTTTGACAAAATTGACTTAAAAATATTTTGTGGTATATTGTATAGCTGCAGTTACTATGTTAAAATCTGGTGATATAATATTAAAGTTCAATTCTCTAGCATGTGCACATTTCTTTGTATTACTGAATAATATTCCATTGTGTACATTTACCATGTTGTTTATCAATTCATCAACTGATAGACATTTAGGTCATTTCAATTTTTTGGCTATCAAAACATGCGTAGAAGTTTTTGTTGCCATAATTTTATATCTTTTGGATACATACCTAGAAATGAAACTGGTATATTATGGTAACTGTATGCTTAACACTTGGAAGAATTAACAAACAGTTTTCTAAGGAGGCTGTACACTATTTCACAATTCCATCAGCAATGCACAGGTGTTCCAATTTCCCCACAGTTATTCTAAGCATTTTTTATTACTGGATATGCTTTAAAACATTTAGCAATCCTTGTGGAGACAGCAACAGACATTGATCTTAGGTGTTTTAATTCTGATCTTAGAGGAAAATAACTTTAACCATTAAATGTGATGTTAGCCATAGGCATTTTGGTGAGAACATTCCCATCTATTCCCAGTTTGGGAAGTTTTTTTTACCATGAGAAGGGCTGTATTTTGTCTCCAAGATGTTTTTGTTCTGTACATAGTGAAATGATCATCAATTCTTTTCCCTTTATTCTTTTAATATGGTGTGTTACCTTGACTGGTTTTTCAAATAAATCAATATGCATTCCTCAAAAAAAAAAGTTCAATTCACTAAACACAATTTGTAAGGAGTTTTCTGAGCATGGTAGCAGAAACCTGTAATACCAGCACTTGAGAGCCTGAGGCAGGAGGATCACCATGAGTTCAAGGCCAGCCCAGACTACATAGGGAGACTCTGCTCAAAAACAAAAAAAAAAAGAATTCTACAAGAGGCAAGGAACTTGATAAGCTAAGATAAAGTTGTACTGCATGAAATATGACATGTGATACTTCCTACAGAAGTTAGGTACAGAGTACCTCACCTAGTACTAGTACCTAGGCAGATAATAGAAGTACATAGTTTGGAGTACCTAGCTCAAGACGTTTTATAAATAAAAAATGTTAAATAAAAATAATCTTTCTTTTTTCATTACTCTAAGACTGCTCCTATTAACTGGCTTGCAATCCTTGTAAACTCAATCATTACACTTGAGCAGCTATGAAATCTTTGGACTCAATGTTGTTCCCATTTGGTCTTTGACTTTCATCTTGATCCTTTCTTGTCATCGTTCTTTGATATTAGTCTTTTGCTATCATAAACATTTATGTTGCAATCTTCATGAAGCCCTGTTTCTTAGCCTCTTTAATCTATTGTCTGTCATCTCCATATTTGTTAAACATAACCAAATCTAAAGCTTCAGAAATCTTCCTTCTGAATCAACCCACAGTCTATTGTTTTTATTTCTTTATTTCTTGATCCTGTTAAATCTACTCTTCATCCACAGTGAACATTGAATGAGGATTTTGTTCAATTGTTTCAGTCTACCACATGTACCCAGGAATTATTTAACTTCCTACTCAAACCTAGTTCTTATGATTAGCTAGTTAAACATTGCTCTTGTCCTAGTTACTTTTCTCATTGCTGAGATGAAAAACCATACACCCAAAGTAAAAGAAGACAAGGCGCATTTAGCTCACAATTTGTAGAGGTTTCAGTCCAGATTTGGCTGGCTCCAAGGGAGGGTGGCATGGCAGAGGGGCATCACAGAGGAGAAACAGTTCATGGCAGGCAGAAGGCAGCAAGGACAAGCAACAAGTGACAAAAGATGAACAACAAGCCAGGAACTTGTTTCTGTTCCTTTTATTTTATCAAGGCTACCCACCTTCAGGGAAGATAGCACTCACATTCTTAATCCTAGCATTGCATCCTTGATTCCAGCATCACACACTCTACATCCAGCAACCTCTGAAAAAGTCCCTACGTATGACAGCATGAGTCTTTGGGGGGACATGCAGACATAAGCCATAACAGCACTCATCACAAGTAGAGAATCCTTTATATTCTAAAATTTACACTAGGCCAGCTATACTAGACCAGCTCCTCAACTCTGACTAACATATTAAGTTATTCGATTTCCTTTATGTATCAAAAATTTAGAGGCTCCATATATCCAGAGGAACCCCCATCTTAATGTCCTCTATTGTTCACTTTCACTTTTCTTTCTGATACTAGAAATTGAACCTAGGATTTTCTAACAAATCTACACCCCAGTCCTGTTTTTATTTTGAGACCGTGTCTCACTAAGTCATTAAATTGCCCAGGCTGGCCCAAACTTACAGTCCTCTTGCCTCAGCCTGTGAGTATGCTGGGATTATAGGCTTAAGGCACCTTACCCAACTTTTGTCCACCTTCTAAATCTACCATCCCATCTTCCTCTTTAGACAGAAAATATGCCCATCCACTTGCAATTTAACCTCTCATCCTAACAATGTTAAACCATCTTCTTCAGGTTTTTAAGGAATTTATAATCATCCAGTGCTTTCTTGGCTTATTTTCACAATTTGTCAATTTCTTCATTCTTCTTGGCTCTCTTCCATTCTATTGTCTCCATTCTGTATTACCTTGCTTTCTTCTCCAATCTAGTGAGGGCATTCTTTAGACACGTCTGTCTTTTTTTTGTTGTTGTTGTTTGTTTGCTTTGTTTTGTTTTGTTTTGTACCGGGGATTGAACTCACAACCTCCCACCTGCCAGGCAGGCACTTATACCACTGAGCTAAATCCCTGGCCCTCAGACATATTCTTTATCCTTTTCTATAATTACTACAGTTTTTCAATTTAATCTATAGTTACAGCCTTGTAAGTATCTCTTTACCAAAATACACATCCCAAATTAGGCTTTTCTTAATTTCTACTAGAGAATTCACCACTAATAAAATGAATAAATTTACCCAACACAAGATCCTAAATGCTTCCTAAAGTCTTGTATCTTCGAAATTTCAGTTAATGCCATCACCAATATGCTCTTTAGGTTATCTCAGAATATAATGTCTGTCTTTGATTCCAGTACTCATCTAATTTCATAATTCCATGAGTTAGAATGCTTCAGTATGTGTGTTGTTACCCTTTGGGTGGGGGGTCTAACGCCCCTTTTATCTATAATCTTGCTTTTGTGATAATTTAAGTATGTTAAATCTTCTAGGCCCTCTTTGGTTCCCTTCTTGCATTTAAATCTAATATTACCTTTGCTAAAGAAAACTTTTGATCAAAGCATAACTGATTAGGTTGCTTCTCTACTCATGCGTTATTTGTGTATTGCAGCTTCAAGAGTGGTATGAAATGTTTGGTAAATAGTAACTGTTTCTACCTTTGGTGCCACTACTGCACTAGTCTTTAATGATACATTTTCCTCTCAAGCTTCTTTCTCATCCCCTCTGTAACAAAACTTTTGCTCATGATTATTACAAAAGATATCACTGATTACACCAGCCAAATTTATTTCTTATTATTGGTCTTCCTTAACACACTAAAAAGTCTCTCCTCTAGCCTAAATTCCATCCTGCACTGCCTATTTTTTAAAGTTTCTGAACTTCTAAGGATTCAACCAAGTGTACAAATTTTAATCTCCAATCCCATAGCCTACAAGTGATATTGCCTTGCTCACTTATATAAATACCTAATAAATATTCATCAAATTAAAATGTTACTGAACTAATTTGGTTCAATAACCTTGGGCTTGCCACTTGATCTTTCCTTTATTACTTAATACAATAGAAATAGTTTATGATTTTCTTTAACTTCTCCCAGAAATGATATAGGAATATTGCTCTAAAACTACACAAAATAAGAACAAACTCACAGTCAGTTCTCACTAGCCATGGTATCTGTGTTCTACAAAGTTGCCACAAACACTAAATTGCACCAAACCACTGCTCCTAGAAGAACAAGGTTCAATTCCCATAAGCCTCTGGTCACATTTTCATCAATCTATCAACACATAACCTTATTTTTAGTGTGATTCTGCTTACAGACACCTTATTTAATACTTACATATGATTCATTAATATTGCACCCGTAGCCAGAAGCACTGTAATTTATACCTTAATGTAGTTTCTCTAGTACATGAACTTTCTCTGTAAAGCAGGTCACAACTTTTTTTGTTTCTTTGTTTGTTTGTTTGTTTGTTTAAAAGCACCAATTAGTATCTCAGTACTATGTTGATAACTATCTTAAATAGCTAAATTGTCAACCAAAATTTTAAAATCATGTCACTAAATACACTGGAAAAAGTACTCTTGTTTGCAAGATGAACTGAGACTGGAATACAGAATATTAACTTTTTCAACTTCATCTGGAAACAAATGTCAGGTGACTCAAATTTTTCTCAGCTATGCACATATCTGTGACTGACTACAAGAATGCTGAGTTTTGACTTGGGGGTTATAAATAAATTTTAGCAAATAGATGAATTCACCAATACAAAATCCAAGAGTAGCAAGGACCAACTACTATATATGTATCTTTGAGATGCTTTGTTACAGCAATGGTCCTCCAATAAGTTTTGCTTGCCTGGATCTATATCCAGGTATAGTCATTCACACTAGTCCTGGTTTTGACCATGAGACTTGGTTTGGCCAATAGGACATCAGTAAATATCAAATAATCAGGACTTGCAAAGAACATGCACATTAGGTTTTGAACTCTTGGAATTCTATCACCTTGTGAAGAAGCCACAGTTACCTGACCAAAGAAGAACTGACCAAAAGAGTCAGCCAGGAACACATGAGATGTAAAAAGGCAGCAACAGTCAAACCACAAGATGACAGCAGTCATATAAGTGACACCGAAAACTGGCCAGACCAAATTAATGAACCACAGATTATGTAAAACTAAAGCAATTGTTTTTCTAAGACCCTAACTACTGAAGTATTTTCTTACCAAGTAATAAATAATTTACACTTCCTGTATATTCCCCAAGTCTAGAATTTTAAGTCTATGTTTAAATTGTATACTTTAAAGAACTCTGGAGTTTATTTGCAAGTAACCTCCTAATCTTAAAAAAATATGCTTCTCACTTACATTTCATAATAGAATAGTTTCTTCTATATTCTTAGTAGCATGAGTGCTCAAGGACAAAATTAAATATTTTAGCATGCAGCCTTATCTTTAACAGAGTCATCTCTCAGTTCTCCCATAGTCCAAGGAGAAGGAGCACTATTCCTGAGGCAATTGCTTACCCTTGATATCACCTACAAGGGGCATTTCAGCAGCAATGATAGTACATTTTCTCTTTCACTTTGCTTGATATTTAAATTTGTATTTATTTTTTTATGAGCAACAGTATACCAAATCCATCCAAATTGTAAACATTTTTTAATTCCCTTAAGTCTTTCCCAGTTAAATTGTGAATTATGAAAACTGAAACCAACTATTTTAATGTAATATTTTCACCAATGCCTACATTAACATTTTTATTTGTTCTGTATGTCAGCATATGCAATAAAAGATGAGGGATGAAAGTTCTAATGTTTCTTTACAGAAATGGAATAGGAAATTTATGTAGATAAGAAACATAATATTATATATACATATATATACATATATATATGTATATATATATATGATGGTAATAATGAACTGACATTTCAAGAACAACTGTATTAATAGATTTTCTTTATTTGATAAGTTTTTTATTTTTAATAGCAAACTTGACACTATATAGCATATTAAGGAATGTGGTTCTATTATATTTATTTCATGTTTAAAAATCAGGGTGAATGAGGAAAGTAAGAATCAGAGAGGACATGGTTTTTAGACAGGTCAGACTTGCAGACTCTGCAAATCATGGCTTTTTATGAGAAACTTGCCCTGGTTTGAGACACTAGGTGTTATGGCTTATGTCTAGGTCTCCACCACCTTTTCAAAACCTCATGCATCATAGGGGCTGCTCTTCAGAGGTGACTGGATCTGGAGTGTGTGACACTGGGATCAAGGATGTATGATTACTAAATTAGTCCACTTATTGGTTTGGCAAAGTTGTGGGTAGGATTAGGGGTGTTCCACTTTTGGTGCAAGTCTCCCCTGCAGGTAGCCTAGATAAAATATTAGGGATAGAAAAAGGGTTGATGCTTGTCATCTGTCTCTTGCTTGCTGATTACTGCATTCTGCCTGCCCTGAATTTCTGTAAACTGTTTCCCCTGTGCATTACCCCTCTGCCATACCACACTGCCTTGGAACCAGCCAACTAGACGCCAAATAAATCCTTCCTCCTTTAATTTTGGATGCCAGGTATTTTGTCTCAACAATGAGAAAAACAACTAAGACACATGTGGATTCTTGTGCCACAAGATTATGCTTCTCTCTGTGGAAAAAATTCCTATACATTTGAACTGTAGCATTATGAGGTTAGTTCCTACCAATATAGGCAGACAGTGAAAAATTCTAGACAATAAAGAGTTGAGGAATCTCTCTTCCACTGAAGATTTCAATTAAAGAATCACTCTTTCACTAAAACTAGAAGTAGCATCCTAATCTGTTACAAGTTTTTATAACTCTTTTCCCCAATGACTACCTTCCATTTTGGGGTAGATGTTATATTTTTGTTTTAATATCCACATAATTTATTCGACAATAAGCTTTTACATTTTTAAATCTCTGAAACTTGGTATTATTGAAGACTTAATACTCATGGAAAGAATTTAAAGATTTTTTATGAGTGGACAATGGTGAATTTTATCCAAGATTTTTAATCTCAGAAAAGAGCAAGGTTGAGAAATATCCTCACCCCATTTGGTGTTCCAAATTAGTCAACTACAATGAATTCATCCTCTTAGGACTCAAGTAAGACTCATTGTCCACTCTTTCTCTTGTCTCCCAAAAGATCCCAGATGACTTCTTGTTTACCTGAATATTGGGATAGAAAAATAAATTCTGGTGTTCGTTAAAATAACAAAACTTTTAGTCAAATTATTGCAATAAAAGTTAACCCTGTAAAAGAAAAGAGAAAAAAAGAGCTTAGATCTGAGTACAGCAAGAAAAAGCAAGGATTTATAGTCAAAGAGCAGAGTGAAAGAGTTAAAGAATGTAAAATTACTAAAAGGAGAACAAGAAGTAGAAGAATTCTTGTTAAACTGGCCTAATATGATTCTTGCCAAAAGCAGACCAAGGACTTATAGAGCAAAAGTGAAGATGAGCTTGTTCAGAACTCAACAATGGTCAGACACCAAGAATAGAGGATATATTTGCTAAACTTAGTGAGAGTCTTGCAAAAAGTGTACTGCAAGGAAGGGTACGGAAGGCCAGTGGTTGGGTTTGGTTGAGGAGAAAGTTCTGAGGAGTCTAAAGTTTGGTCAGGAATGGTCTGTCACAGTGTAAGACTGCAGCCTCTCTTGCCTTTTGCTAAAGACATTTCTCATTCATGAATGTTCTCCTTGTTGTAACAGTCTGCTTATAGTCATCTTTTTGGGTTTCTTGTGCATGTTTTGGACAGTAACATTGAAATATTTGTGGTTGGTATTATGATGGAGCAGAGACTGTCACCTGGACTTCTTCCAGAGATTTCAGAAGTCTAGGCCTCTGAAATTGTAAAATTAATGTGGGGATATGAATTTGGGGAAGTAATAATCTCATTTCCAGTATTTGACAGATTTTTCAGGTAAATTTGCACACCTATAAAAGTTTAAGAAGCACTGTTAGATCCTTTTCATGGTTTACTTTATTCTGGGAATAAGATAGAATTCTGTGATTCATTAACTCAGAATGTGAGATCTGTTCTATTTTTCTTGGCAAGTTTCAAATTTGTAAGTAATTCTTTTTTTTCTTGTACTGAGACAAGACTAAGGAAGGGTAAGAAGATAAATAAATTACAGAAATTTCCACTGTCTTAGATACAGAATTAATAAT
Organism: Dasyprocta punctata; assembly: GCA_004363535.1. Taxonomy (NCBI): domain Eukaryota; kingdom Metazoa; phylum Chordata; class Mammalia; order Rodentia; family Dasyproctidae; genus Dasyprocta; species Dasyprocta punctata. Next base: position 6,055 of record RJWM01004219.1, on the reverse strand, counting down.
TCTATGCTAATTCTAAAAGATTAAATAATCTTAATAAAACACAATTTAACTGAAATGAAGATGAAAGTACCACTTTGAGATGATAGGCAGTATAATTTTATTCTATTTATATGGTTCTCATTATTATTTTAAATTCTGATTAGCTCTGTTAGTCATTATAAACTCTTTCAGGAGAAATTAGCAGTTCACAAAAAAACTTATTTGTTTTACCTTTATAGATTTTCTTTGTCAAGTGAATGCTCTTATAGTCGTGATGAAGAAACACAGATGTTGATTACCTAAAATATCAAGTATTTAATTTACTTTAAAATGGGGTGCCCTTGATATTATTTCAGTGGTTTCCGTTTAATACTTATTGGTCATGTAACTAAAAGGGAACAGAGTTGAAGCAATAAAAATTAGAATGAGATATCGTGAGTAATAATATGATTGCCATAAAAACTTAACTCATTTCTTCCACATCCATTCATTTCACTTTATTTTGAAATTGAAATTTACATGCAAAAGCAGACAGTATGCAAGTAAACAGCGTTCTACTTTTTATTATTCATTCTGAAAACTTCGAAAGGACTGCCACAGGTACCTTCTTCCATCTCTGTTCCTCTCCATAATTTCTTGATCAAGCTGAAACTGACTCTGCAGCCTCACTCACATGTCATTTGAGGAAAACGCAATTAGTCTCACGTTAATCAATTAATTAGTTCATGTGAAAATGTATTCCTTCAGTAAATAAAGGAATAATAAATACTTTATACATACAAAGTCTTTAAATGGTAGGAATACAAGGAACATTGAAAGTAATTACTTGCATGCATGCAGTGTTTATCATATTCCCTGCACTCTTTCATATAGTTAACATGACTCTTTAGTCATATCTTCAAAAAGCAAACTTTAAGATGGATGTTTACGCACAGTAAATTTATTGGAGTGCTTTCAGGAATATCTACCGTAGAGCCAGGATGAGGCAGAGAGGATCTGAACTTCAGTACAACTATAGCACAGGTATCAGATGACAGAACCCTGGATCTGAGATGGTTCTGAGCTCAGATTTGTCCCAAGCTTAATTACCTTTATAAATGTCTACCTCCAAATATGGAAGAGTTCCAAGAAGTTAGAATCATAACACGTGAATTTGGAAGGACCACAGTTCGGTGCACAACACTCATCCTGTAGGCCCTCAGAATGCATAACCTTCTTACATGCAAAATATATTAGCCTCTGTCTAATAGTGTGAAACTTTTACCCCATTATGGCATCAAGAGAAAGCCTAGAATCTCAACTAAATATCATTTAGGCAAACTATAGTGACATTTAGGGTATAGTTCATCCTGAGGTAAAAATCTGTGAAGTCAAACAAGTTATACCATTCTAAAATTCAGTTTTGACACAGGTATAGGAATTGTGATCATATCAATAGGCACAGAAGAAGCATTTGACAAAGTCCAACAACCATTCATGACAAAAAAATCCTACAGAAAATTGGAATATATTGTTTTTATCTCAATCTGGTAAAAGTCATCTACAACGAACCAGCAGCCAACATCACAATGTGTGATCAAAAACTGAAAGCTTCACTCTAAATTCAGAAATAAGACAAGGGTGTCCATTATCACCATTCCTATTCAACGTCATTTTTAAAACATTAGCCAGAGAAAGAAATAAGAGAAATAGATAAGACAGGAAAAAGTAAAATCATTATTTGCAGAAGACAGATACTTCTATGCAAATACTCTAAGGAGAAGGCCCCAAAAACTCCACTCAAAGTTTTCAATTTAGTAACCAAATTCAGTCATATAGTTGAATACAAAACCAACATTCAAAAATCAACAGCATTCCTCTACACAAATAACAAACCTACTGAGAAAGAAATTATGGAAACCACATCTTTCACAATAGCATAAAAAATGAAAAACCTAGGAATCAATCTAACAAAGGAAGTAAAAAATCTTTACATTGAAACTTACAGTACTCTGAAAAAGGAAATCAAGGAAGATATCAGAAAATGGAAAAGTATCCCTTGTTCTTGTGTAGAAAGAACCAACATAGTGAAAATGGCCATATTTCCAAAACTGTTATACAAATTTAATGCAATCCCCATTGCGATACCAATAGCATATCTCACAGAATTGGAGAAAATAATCCCCAAATTAATTCGGAACCAGAAAAATCCTAGAATATCAAAGCAATTCTGGACAACAAAAGGAGGGCAGAAGGTATCACAATCTCTGACTTGAAATTATACTACAAAGCTTACTGGATTTTTTGTTTTGTTTTGTTCAAATTCTGTATTACTTCTTTCATTTTCCTGTTTTGCTTTTTTAAAATAAAAAAAGAAATATGAAAAAAATCATGGTACTGGCAAGAAAACATATATGAGGATCAGTGGAACAGATTAGAAGGTACGTATAAAACACCAAACACATTCAGTCACCTCATCTTTGACAAAAGGACCAAACTTGTCCACTGGAAAAGATAGCCTCTTTAATAAGTGGTGCTGGAAAAACTGCCTTTCCATATGCCAAAGACTAAAACTAGACCCATGTTTCTCATGCATTGAACTAAATTCAAAATGGATTGAAAATCTAAATATTAAAACAGAAACATTAAGTCTACTGGAAGAGAGAATAGGAAGAAATCTTGAAGACATAGGTGCAGCTATTCCCCTTCTTGGTATCTTCCTGAAAAAATCAAAAGCATCATCTCACAGTGACAGCAATATATGCATGCCCATGTTTATAGCAGCAGAATTTGTAATAGCTAAATATTGGAAACAGTCCAAATGCCTATCAGCTGATGGAGCAATAAAGAAGGTGTGGTATTTTTATACAATACAGTACTACTCAGCCATAAGGAAGGATAAACGAGACTTTTACCGCCAAATAGATGAACCTTGACACAATACTCTTAAGTGAAATAAATTGGATACACGTGTAAATATCGCATTGTCTCTCTGTTGTGAGAAACTAAGAGCATAAATTAGGACCAAAATGTAAAATAGGTATTCTAAAATATGAAGAAATTGTTCTAATGGGAAGGGGAAATAGGAAGCAGGGATGAGGAAAGGAAGGGAAAATCAAAAAATGAGCAAAGGAGCATAAAATGGAAGGAAAATTTTTGTAAATAAGGAGTGGAAGAGGAATTGAAGGAAGGGGAAGGGAATGGAAAAAATGAGGAATCAGGATATATCATATACAAGTTCCCTATAATGAATGTGATAATTATATATAATATATATATATACATATATATATATATATAGTTGTACCAATAAGCTTTTTATAAAAGACTGAGGGACATTTCAATTTTAAAATGGAGAGATCAGAAAGAAGGAAGATTAGGAGTCAAAGTGTGTGGATTGTATTGCCTTCAGAACGCAAAACTGTCAGGTCATACCCTTCTTTTTCAGTGGTGGGAAATGAATGCTACTCTGCTCTTTTAATATTTGTAAGGATGTACTTGGTTCTAGACAAGTAGAACCTTAACACATCACTGATGTGGTAGCTCCCCGGGTCTTCCATGTTTATCACCTACCATTTAGAACATGTATGTATTAGTAAAGTTTCCAATACTTTCCACTTGTTGCTGACTAAAATGATATCATAAAGTAGTAGTAGGTAGAGGGGAACGTTGAACTATGAGAGAGTGACAACGGGGACCACAGCTAACTCCACAGTGCGAGGCAATTCCTTTCACTGAAGAGCAATTTCTGGAAAGGAACAAGCAGATAAGTTCTTTGGTGCTAAGGGATGGTCTGTGCCATATAACCTAGCATCCATCACAACAATGGACAATCCTTTATTTCTTAGAGCAGCTATGACATAAGTGAGTAATAGCTCAGATCGTGAAACCACTAAATGGTGGAACTGGAATCAAGCTATGGATATTAACACAGTAATACCTGCAAAGAGAGAAAAATAGTTTATGATCTCAGAGTGGGTACTAGAATCAGGTGTTTGATGAAATAACAAAGTGAGCATAGAATTATTTATACATATTTTCCTCCAAATTAAGTTTTCACTACGATGAAATTTTCCACATCTCTTTCTCCTCCCAAACCCAAGGACATTTTTTAGTTTCAGGGTTCAGGCTAAATGAGCCTACAGTGTATCTCTGTGGTGAACATGGAAATCAGGCCAATGAATGCTAATAATTGGAGGACTTTACTCTAAGGCTAGCAGTCATTTGTAAATCCAAGGCCCTTTCTCTATGGTCTGGAACAGCCAACATCCAAATGTATAAACTTCATATGTTAGTCAGGATAAGAAATAGATGTCACTTTCAAACTAGGTTATTTGAAGATAAATTAATTTAAAATTGTGACAGTCTACAAATGTATGACAAGAGTTAGGAAAACCAACATGCAAATGGAACTAGGAGTAGTAATGACCCTTAAAGTTGAAACATGTGCAGCAGAGAGAGTAACTTTGTAAAGAAGCCACCTGGCATCACCAATGGGGCACGCATGAAGAAGAAGCTAGAGTAACGCATGATCAGAATGCATGTCCTCCCATGCTCCAATCTCCTACTACTGCTTATCATTAGTAAGATCCAATGAAAGGCCAAAGGGCATGGGAGGCCTCAATATAGTCCCTATAAGGCTGCATGTTGGGGCACAGAGTAGAATGCACAGTGTTGAGTGTGGGTCTGCAGGGCAAACACACTTTCTAACTACTGTGCCTTAGAGATTATCAGTTTGGTTTAATAGCTCTCCTCCTAAGTGTGGCCCAGGTGGAGAACACACTAAAACTTTGTTTTTATGAGCATGGATGTGTATATCCATAATGTGGTACATAAGAGAGGTAAGGTAGTATTAAAGGGAGAAACAAGGCCCAAAGGATACTGTATATACTCTAGTATAATACATACAAAAAAGAATGGAATTTAATATCAAAAACAAATGTCTGTCCCAGCACTCGGGAGGCTGAGGTAGGCGGAGCGTTGTGAGTTCGAGGCCGGCTTGGGCTACAATGCAAGCGCAAGCCCGGCCTGAGCTACATAGTGCGACCCTGCCTCAAAAAACCAGGGCCAGGAGTTTGGCTTAGCAGCTTAAGCGCCTGTCTGGCAGGCGCGAGGCTGTGAGTTCGATCCCTGGTGCCTCAAAAAAAAAAAAAAAAAAGAAAACAACCAAATGTCTGATAATTTGTGAGGCTTTTAGAAAAATTATCCTTGGACAGAAGTATTTATGCAATTCTATAATACACTATAAATCTTCTCTATCACTGGATTGTGGCCCACAGAAACACTTACCAGTTAGGCAGAGTCTCAGATTATTTTAGAATGATGTAGTAAACAAATGATATATTCAAGGCACACTCTGTATGCGACTAAGTCAATTACTTTATTCTCAAGTGAACCTACTGTTCTTCAATAGCCTAGATTATCATCTTTTTTCCCCTGTGTTTGTTTATTTTTAAAGACAGTTCAAGTGAAATATAATCAAAGTATCATCCAATTTGTACATCCAAAGAGTACAACCCGAAAGTTCTTATTATGATCAGAGTTGTGAAGTCATTATCATAATCAACTTTAGAGCATGATCATTACCGTAAGAAAAAAATTCTATAACCACCAGTAGTCATAGCTCATTCTCCTCACCATCCCTGTCCTTCAGTGCCCAGCAATCACTTATACATTTTCTGCTCCTATACATTTGCCTATTCTGGAAACATTTTTAATATTGCTACAATTTTATTATAACTATATATCTTTTTACCATTCTATTGCCATCTTTCTTACCCCTCCACCTACATCCCTGATAGACAGCATTATACTTTCAACATCTGAGATCAATGTTTTTAGATTTCATATATGAGTTAGATCATATAATATTTGTCTTTCTGTGGCTGGCTTATTTCACTTAACAGACTCATCCATGTTGCTTCAAACAATAAGATCTAATTCTTTTTATGACTGAATAATATTATATTTTGTATATGTCCAGATTTTCTTTATCCATTTGTCTAACATTTATCTGTTCCTTATATAAATAAAATAATAGATGAAAAGGGAGACATGAAACTAATATCACAGAAATACAAAGAATCATGATGCTATC